>JAEQBH010001985.1:0-280621 GCA_016808115.1 Tetrastigma voinierianum | reverse complement strand
GCCACTCCGGCTCACCCCGCCCCTGGGCCATCAGCCACTGGCTCACCGGCCACTCTACCAATCGCCACTGGCCAATCGCCACTCGCCACGCCACTCTGGCCAATCGCCCCCGCCACATCGCTCACTCGGCTCAATCGCTACCGGCTCAATAGCCCCTCACATAGCCACTCCTACACCGCCACTTCCTACTTACATCGCCATCTAGGCTCAATCGCCACTCGCCCAACTCACCCAACATCGCCACTTCTACCAAATCGCCACTCCTGGCCGCGCCCTCGCTACATAGTCACTCGGCTCAATCGCCACTCGGTTCAATCGCCACTCGGCTCAATCGACACCGGCCATCACCACTCTGGCCAATCGCCACTGCCAACGCCACTGGCCAACTCCGCCACCGCTCACCCGCCCTGGCCACCGCCTCTACTACATCGCACGGCCAATCGCCACGGCCACCGCCCACTCGGCCTCACCGCCCCCGGCCACATCGCCACTGGGCCCAACCCGCCACCCGCCCACCGCCACTCCGGCTCCACCGCCACCGGCTCACCGCCCCCGGCCACATCGCCACCTGGCCAATCGCCACTCTACCACCGCCACTGGGCCATAACGCCACCCTGGGCCAATCGCCACTGGGCCACATCGCCACTCGGCCAATCGCCACCGCCCTCACGCCATTCGCCAACGCCCACTCTGGCCAATCACCACCCACAACGCCCACCCCTACAATCGCCACTCTGGCCAATCGCCACTAGCTACACCGCCATCCCGCCTCAATCGCCCCCGCCACATCGCCACTCTGGGCCAACCGCCACTCGGCCAATCCGCCCCCGCCATCGCCACTCGGCCTGTCCGCCACTTGGCTACACCGCCCACCCGACCAATCGCCCTGGGCCATCGCCACTCTGGCCAACCGCCACCGGCCCAATGGCCCCCCTCGCACATAGTCACTCTGGCCTCAACCGCCCACTTCGCCACAATCGCCACTCTACCAATCGACACTCGGGCTACATCACCACTTCTGGGCCAATCGCCACTCGCCCACAACCCCATCTCCGGCTCACCGCCACTTGGCCCACCGCCCTGGCCATCGCCACGGGCCAACCGCCACTCTGGCCACCGCCCACTACACGCCACTTGGCCCAATCGCCACTCGGCCATAACGCCTACTCGCCAATCGCCACTCTAGCCACCGCCCCCCTGGGCCATCGCCACTCTGGCCAATCGCCACTTACCAATAGCCCCTGGGCCAGCCACTCTACCAATCGCCACGGCCATCGCCACTAGGCTCACCGCCACTCGCTCAATCGCCACTGGCAACATCGCCACTCGCCACCGCCACTCTGGCCAATCGCCACTTGGCCACACCCGCCACCGGCTCAACCCGCCACCCGCCAACCGCCACTGCCACGCCACTCGCCTCACCGCCACTCGGCTGATCGCCCACCGCCAATCGCCACTGGCCAACGCCACCCGCCCAACCGCCACCAAGACACCGCCACTCCTGGGCCCCACCGCCCTGGCCACATCGCCACCCAAGACAATCGCCACTCGGCCACCGCCCACTCTACCAATCGCCACTCTACCAATCGCCACTAGGTTACACGCCACTCTGGCCAATCGCCACTCGGCCACCGCCACTCTCCTGGGCGACACTTCTGGCTATATAGCCACTCTACCAATCGCCACCGGCTACACGCCACTAGCTCACCGCCACCCGACCCAATCGCCTCTTCACTCTGCAACTGCTTCACCCGCCAATCGCCACTGGCCAATCGCCACTTGGTTACACCGCCACTCGGCTCAATCGCCACTTCTACCACCGCCACTCCGCCTACATCACCGCCCACCGCCACTACCAATCGCCACTCGGCCATAAACGCCACTCCGGCCTCAATCGCCATCGGCTCACCGCCACTCTGGCCAATCGCCACTCAGCCACCTGCCCTGGCTACACATCGCCGCCCGGCCCAACGCCACGGCCAATCGCACGGCCACAACGCCCACTCGCCAATCGCCACTGGGCCACACCGCCACTCCTACATCGCCACTGCTCACGCCACGCCAATCGCCACGGCCACAACGCCACTGGCCACCGCCACTTCTACCACCGCCACTGGCCACGCCACTGCCCAATCGCCACGGCCACAACAGCCACTCGCCAATCACACGGCCATCGCCACTCTGGGCCAATCGCCACTCGCCAATCGCCATTCCGCACACAACGCCACTCCGGCCTCAATCACCACTCCTGGCCATAACGCCCACTCCGCTCAACCGCCACCCGGCTCAATCGCCACTCGCCTACACCGCCACTCGGCTTCAATCGCCCGCCATCGCCACCGGCCAATCGCCACTCTGGCCACGGCCCCACATCGCCACTCTGGGCCAATCGCCACTTCACACCACACTGACTCAAATCGCCGGCTACATCGCCACTCGGCTCAACCCGCCACTCGCCAATGGCCCCTCCGCTACATGGGCCACCCTGGCCCACCGCCACTCGGCTCAATCGCCCACTCCTACCAACCGACACTCCGGCCATCACCACCTGGCCAATCACCACTCTGGCCAACGCCACTCTCCGCTCAATCGCCACCGGCTCAATCGCCGGCCACCGCCCTGGCCATCGCCACTCCTGGCCACCGCCACTCGGCCAAACGCCCACTCTACCACCGCCCCGCCACGCCACTCGCCCAATCGCCACCGGCCATCGCCACTGCTCCAATCGCCACTGCTCATCACACTGCTCACCGCCCGCATCGCCACTCTGGCCACCGCTACTCGCCTCAACAGCCCCTGGGCCATGGGCCCACTTCCCACCAATCGCCACTCTAGCCACCGCCACTAGGCTCAATCGCCACTCGGCCACCGCCACTCCTAAGAACATCGCCACCCTGGGCCACCGCCACCCGCCACCGCCACTCTGGCCCCCGCCTCACTCGGGCCACCGCCACTCGGGCCACCGCCACCGCCACGCACTTACCAATCGCCACTGCCAGATCACACTCTGGCCACCGCCACTCTGGCCAATCATTCCTGCCACATCGCCACCTCCTAAGACACCGCCACTGGCCACCAGCCACTCCGCCACCGCCACTGCTCAATCGCCACTGGGCGGCACGTGCCACTCGCCACCGCCACTGGCCAATCGCCACTCGGCCACACCTGGCGAGGCAGCCACTCACACCGCCACTCTGGGCCACATCGCCACTAGGCTCAATCGCCACTCGACCAATCGCCACTCCTGCAAGAACTTTCTGTCACCCTCACCACATCATCACTCGTTATTATCGCGTCGGCCAATCGCCATCGGCCAATCGCCACTGGCCATCGCCATCGGCCATCGCCATCGGCCAATCGCCACTGCCAACGCTACTCCGGCCGTCGCCACTGGCCAATCGCCACTGGCCAATCGCCACGGCCACCGCCGGCCATCGCCACGGCCAATCGCCACTCGCCACCGGGCCACGGCCATAACGCCACTGGCCAATCGCCACTCGGGCCTACACCGCCATACCGGCCATCGTCACTCTGGCCACGCCACGCCAATCGCCACGGCCACAACGCCCACTCACCAATCGCCACTCGGCCAATCGCCACTTGGCTACATCGCACCGCCAATCCGCCACTCGGCCAACGCCCACTTCGGGCCAATCGCCACTCTGGCCATCGCCACTGGCCAATCGCCACGGCCAATCGCCATTCCGCTACAACGCCCACTGGCCAATCACCACCGGGCTACAACGCCCGCCTGCCTTCCGCCTCAATCGCCACGGCCATCGGCCACTGGGCCACACCGCCACTGGCCAATCGCCCTCTGGCACATCACACCGTACTAATCGCGCCCACTCACCAATCGCCCTGGGCCACATCGCCACTCTGGGCCACCGCCACTCCCCACACACCGCCCACCCGACCAAATCGCCGGCTACATCGCCACGGGCCTCAACCGCCACTCGGGCCACCGGCCCCTCCGCACACAGTCACCCCGCCCAACCCGCCCACCGGGCTCAATCGCCCACTCGGGCCAATCGCCACCTGGGCCATCACCACTCCTGGGCCCAATCGCCACTCTACCAATCGACACTCTGGCCACATCACCACTCCGGCCAATCACCACTTTGGCCATAACGCCACTCTCACACCGCCACTCGCCAATCGCCCTCGCCACCGCCCTGGCCATCGCCTACCTCCCCGGCCAATCGCCACTCGGCCAAACGCCACCCGCCACCGCCCCGCCACATCGCCACCGGGCCCACCGCCACCGGCTCAATCGCCACTCCGGCCAATCGCCACTCGGCCACCGTTCCTGGGCTACATCGCCACTTCGCCAATCGCCCACTACTCAATCGCCACTCGCCAACGCCACTCGGCCACCGCCACTGGCCACATCGCCACTGGCCATCAGCCACTCATTCAATCGCCCACTCGGCTACAACGCCACCTCCTGGCCAACCGCCACTCTGGCCATCGCCACTCCGCCCCACCGCCACCCGCCAACCCGCCATTCCGCTACAACGCCCACTCGGCCAATCACCACTCACACACCCCACTCCTGGGCCAACCGCCACTCTGGGCCAATCACCACCCGGGTCACACCGCCACCTCCGGCCCAATCGCCCTGGCACGCCCATTCCGGCCCAATCGCCACTCTGGGCCACGGCACCCCAGCCATCGCCCACTCCTGGCCACCCGCCACTCTGGGCTCAACCGCCACTACCAATCGACACTCTACTACATCACCACTCGCCACCGCCACTCGGGCCATAACGCCACTGCTCAATCGCCACTGGCCACCGCGCCCCCACTGCACCCGCCACGGCCACCGCCACGGCCACCGCCGGCCATTGCCACTGGGCTCAATCGCCACCGCCATAACGCCACGGCCAATCGCCACTGGGCCATCGCCCTGGCCATCGCCACTGGGCCAATCGCCACGGCCACGTACTACTATAGCAACCACTTGGCCACCGCCACGGCTTACATCGCCTACTAGTCAATCGCCACTCGCTCAATCGCCACTTCAAGAACATCGCCACCGCTCACCGCCACTACCAATCGCCACTCAATACACCGCCACCGGCCAATCGCCACTCGCCACCGCCACTTCGCCATATCGCCACTCGGCCACCGCCACGGCCATCGCCACTCATTGGTCGGGGCCACTGGGCCAATCGCCACTGGGCCATTAACGCCTACCCGGCCAATCGCCACGGCCACCGTCTCGCCATCGCCACTGCATTAATCGCCACTTAGCTTCACCGCCACTCTGGCCAATCGCCACTCCGGCCCAATCGCCACTAGCACGCCACTTAGCTCAACCGCCACTCTACCAATCACCACTCGCCACACACCGCCACCTACCAACCCGCCCGGGCACACGCCACCGGCCCAACCCGCCACCTCCTGGCCACCGCCCTGCCACCGCCACTCGCCAACCCGCCCACTCGGCCACAACCGCCACCCGACCAAATCGCCGCCAGCATCGCCACTCCTGGCCACCGCCACTACCACTGCCCTCCGCTACATAGTCACCGCCAATCGCCACTTCTGGGCTCAATCCGCCACTACTAATCGACACTGGGCTGCCATCACCACTCTGGCCAACCGCCACTCTGGCCAATCGACACTCGGCTACATCACCACCTCCGCCACCACCACTGGCCACAACGCCACTCCGTCACCGCCACTCGCCCCTAACCGCCCGGCCCACCGCCCCCACACGCCACCGGCTCAACCGCCACTCGGCCAAACGCCCACTCCTGGGCCACCCCGCCTCGCCGGCATCGCCACGCTCAATCGCCACTGCGGGCCACCAGCACCCACAATCGCCACTTACTAACGGCCCTACATCGCCACTCTGGCCAATCGCCCACTCCGGTCACAACGCCCACTCACCAATCGCCACCGGCCAGATCGCCATTCGGCCCACCGCCACTCCTACCAATCGCCACCGGGCCACAACGCCCACCCGCCAATCGCCACTCGGCCATCGGCCACTCTGGCCACCGCCACTCTGGGCCAACCCGCTCACCCGCACAACGCCCACCCTACCAATCACCACCGGCCACAACGCCACCGGCTCAATCGCCACCCGGCCCTCAATCACCTCACTCCTCAGCCTTACACCGCCTCACCCGCTTCACCGCCCTTCACATCACATTCGCCTTCACCGCACTCGCCACTGGCACTCCTGGCCACCGCCACTCGGCCAATCACCACTCCAGCACACCGCCTCACTCCGGCCCTCAACCGCCCTGGCCACGCGCCATCTCGGCCCAACCGCCACTCGGCCCACCGCCACTGGCCCAACCGCCACTCGGCCCACCGCCCTCGGCTATCGCCACTCCTGGGCCGACCGCCACTTGGCCACCGCCACTTGGGCCACAACGCCACTTACAATCGCCACTCTGGCCATCGCACTCTGGCCAATCGCCACTCCGGCTCAACTCCGCCACTCGGCCACAACGCCACTCTCGGCCCAATCGCCACCGGGCCATCGCCACCGCCCACCGCCCACCGGCCCAATCGCCATTCCGTCACAACGCCACTCCTGGCCCAATCACCACCCTGGGCCACAACGCCACTTCGCCAATCGCCACTCGGCCAATCACCACCGCCACACCGCCACTCGCCAATCGCCCCAGCCACGCCATTCGCCCAATCGCCACTGCTCATCGGCACTCGCTACATCGCACTTCCGGCCTAATCGCACCCCACTCAACCCACCCCGCCAAACCCACAACCCCGCCACACACCACCCCGCCCACCACCTCACAAACCACCCCGCCACCCATCCCCGGCTCACCATTCTGGCCACAGGCCTCGCACCGGCCAATCGCCACGGCCAATTGCCCGGCTACATCGCCACTTGGCTCCACCGCCACGGCCACGCCACCGGCCACCGCCACGGCGACCGCCCGCCGCCATCGCTACTCTGGGCCAATCGCCACTTATCACTGTACCTACTATATAGCCACTCTAGCCACCGCCACGGGCCATCGCCCACTAGGCTCACCGCCACTGGCCCAATCGCCCACTCGGCAACACGCCACCCGCTCACCGCCACTCGCCTCACCGCCACTGGTTACACGCCACCCGGCCCAATCGCACTCCTGGCCACAATCGCCACGGCCATCGCCACTTCTGGCCAATCGCCACTCGCTGGGATCGCCACCGGGCCAATCGCCACCGCTCAATCGCCACCACAACGCCCACCCGCCCAATCGCCACCGGGCTCACACCGCCCCCACAGACCCAGCCACCGGCTCACCGCCACTCGGCTCACCGCCACTCCTACCAATCGCCACTCAGGCCACGCCACTTGGGCCAATCCGCCACTCGCTCAATCACCACTCAAATCACACCGCCACTCCACCACCCGCCCCGCACATCGCCACTCCCGCCAACGCCACCGCTCAATCACCGGCCACGCCACCCGGCCAATCGCCACTACACCGCCACTACCAACTCCGCCCCGCCATCGCTCACTTCTGGCCAATCGCCACTTCGCTACCGGCCCTCCGCACATAGTCACCTCTGGCCACCACTTGGCCCAATCGCCACCTACCAATCGACACTCCGCCGGCTACATCACCACTCGCTCAATCGCCACCGCCCAACTCCGAGACACTTACCACATCACCACACTCCGCCAATCACCACCACTACAACGCCTACTCCGCTCAATCGCCACTAGCTCAATCAGCCTCTGGCCAACCGCCTCTACCACGCCACCGCCCAATCGCCTCACCGGCTCAAACGCCCACTCGGCCTCAATCTGCCCCCACATCGCTACCGGGCTCACCGCCACTTCACCAATCGCCACTCGGCCACCGGCTCCCGCCATCGCCACCGCCCAATCGCCACTCCCAAGACACCGCCACTAGCCAACGCCCACCGCCCACCGCCACCGCTACACGCCACTCGGCCCAATCGCCACCGGCTCAATCGCCACCGGCTACAACGCCACCGCTCAATCGCCACTTCTGGGCCATCGCCACCCGCCACCGCCACCGCTCAATCGCCATTCCGCCATAACGCCTACTCTGGCCAATCACCACTGCTACTAACGCCTAATCTCGCCACCGCTCACCGCCCAATCACCACTCGCCCACACCCGCCACTCGCCAATCGCCCGCCACATCGCCATCCAGGCTCAATCGCCACTCTACCACCGGCACTCCTACCAATCCGCCACTCTGGCCAATCACCACTGGGCCCACACCGCCACTCTGGCCAATCGCCCTCGCCGGCCATCGCCATCCGGCCCAATCGCCACTCTGGCCAATCGCCACTCTACCAATCGCCACTCTACCACCGTCTCGGCTGGCGAGCCACTCTGGGCCAATCCGCCACTACCAATCGCCACTTGGCCAAAACGCCACTGGCTTCAATCGCACTTGGCCACATCGCCACTCGCCAATCGGGGCCACCCGGCCCAATCGCCACCGCCAACGCCACCGGCCCACCGCCACTTCTGGCCACGCCACTCTGGGCCACCGCCACCGCCCAATCGCCATTCCGCTACAACGCCCACTCTGGCCAATCACCACTCCTGGCCACAACGCCACCTTTCTACCAATCGCCCACCGGCCCAATCACCACTCGCCCACACCGGGCCACCGCCCACCGCCCTCGCCATCGCCTATCTCGGCCCAATCGCCACTCGGGCCCAATGGTGTTCTTGCCATCGCCACTCTACCACCGCCACTCGGTCCAACCCGCCACTCCTACTCAACTCCGACACTGGCTACACCACCACTCTGGGCCAATCGCCCACTCGCCTGCCAACGCCCACTCCTACCACCGCTCACCCCACTAACTCGTCCCCCACAGATCGCCACTCTGGCCACAATCCACACCCTCCCACCACCGTCCCTGGCCATGACTCGCCACTCGGTCCAATCGCCCACCTACTATGAACGCCCACCCGCCAATCGCCACCGCTTAATCGCCCCTGGGCCATCGCCACCGGCTCAATCGCCACCTACCAATAGCCCCCACAGCCACCTCCGCCACCGCCCACTCCTGGCCACTCGCCCACCTCTGGCCCACCGCCACTGGGCCCAACTCCGCCACTCCTAAGAACACCCGCCACTCTACACCGCCACCCTGGCCCAACCCGCTCACTCTGGCCAGCACCGCCACTCGGCCCACCGCCCACTGGCCCAATCGCCACTCCTGGCCACATCGCCACTCTGGCCCCAACCCGCCACCGGCCAGATCGGGCCACTCCTGGCCACCGCCACCGGCTCAATCGCCACTCTGGGCCACAACGCCCACCCTACCAACCGCCACTCTACCACCGGGCTCTGGGCCATCGCCGCCCCGGGCTCACCGCATCTCTAGCCACCGCCACTCGGCCCACCGCCACTCTGGCCAATCGCCGCACCTGTGGCCACGCCACTCTGGCCCACCGCCACCGCTCAATCACCACTGGGCCACACCGCCACTCGGCCACCGCCCGGCATATCGCCACCCACCAATCGCCACGGCCAATCGCCCTGGCCATCGCCACCGGCCACCGCCACTCCTGGCCACACCGCCACCGACCAAATCGCCCTGGCCATCGCCACTGGCCAATCGCCACTGCTCACGGCCCTCACATAGTCACTGTGGCCTCAACCGCCACTCTAGCTCCAACCGCCACTCGGGCCCAATCGACACTCGGGCTACATCACCACTCTGGCCAATCGCCACCGGCCCAATCGACACCTCTGGCCACCACCACTCTACCAATCACCACTCTGGGCCACAACACTCGTCAATCGCCACTCGGGCTCCACCACCCTACCAATTGCCCTCGGCCACACTCGCCACTACCAACCCGCCCACTCCTGGGCCAAACGCCACTCTAGCTCACCGCCGGCCATATCGCCATTCGCTCACCGCCACTCACAATCGCCACTTAGCCAATCGCCACTCGGCCACCGGCCCCCGCCATCGCCACTGGCCAATCGCACTCGGCTCAATCGCCACCGCCAACGCCACTCGGCCACCGCCACCGGGCTTACATCGCCACGGCTTAATCGCCACGCCACCGCCACGGCTAACGCCACTCGGCCACCGCCACGCTTACATCGCCACTCGGCCAATCGCCACTGCTCAATCGCCATTCGCTACAACGCCCACCTACTCAATCACCACTTAGCCACAACGCCACTCTACTCACCGCCACTCTACCAATCACCACTCCGCCCACACCGCCCACCTCCTACCAATCCGCCCTGGGCCATCACCGCCATTCGGCCCAATCGCCACTGGCTCAATGGCACCCTACCATCGCCCACCGGCTCAATCGCCACCCGCACCAATCGCCACTCGCCAATCGACACCGGGCCACATCACCACTCTACCAACTCGCCACTGCCTGGCCAACGCCCACCCTACCAATCGCCCACCGGGCCCACCCGTCTCTGGCCACATCGCCACTGGCCACCGCGCGCCACTCTACCACCGCCCGCCATCGCCACTCCCGCTCACCGCCACTCGGCTATAACGCCCACTCTGGCCAATCGCCACTCTACACCGCCCTGGCCATCGCCACTCGGCCTCAATCGCCACTCTATCAACACTCCCAGCCATATAGCCACCGGGCCTCAATCGCCACTCTGGCCACAGTCGCTCACTCAGTTCAATCGCCACTCGCCCAATCGCCACTCTAAGAACATCGGCCACTCCCGCCCACCGCCACTGGCCAATCGCCACTTGGTTACACCGCCACTCCTGGCCACCGCACTTCGCCTCAATCGCCACTGGCCACCGCACTCGCCAATCGCTACTCGGCCAGATCGCCACTCGGCCACCGCCACTCGCCCCACCGCCCACTAGCCAACGCCACCCGCCCAATCGCCACTGCCCACCGTCCCTGGCCACGCCACGGGCCATCGCCACTGGCCACCGCCACTCTACCAATCGCCACTCTACCAATCGCCACTAGGCTACACGCCACTTACCAATCGCCACGGCCAATCACCACCTGGCCACACCGCCACTCGGCTCAATCGCTCACTGGCCACATCGCCACTCTGGGCCAATCACCACTCTACTAACCCGCCATTCGCCACAACGCCCACCGGCTCAATCACCACTGCCATAACGCCACTCCGGCCCACCGCTCACTCCTACCAATCGCCACTAAGCCACCGCCACCGCCCAATCGCTCACCTACTATTAACGCCACTCGGCCACCGCCTCACCCACCAATCCCCACCCACACACCGCCACTCTACCAATCGCCACTGGCTATCGCCTACTCCGGCTCAATCGCCTCACTACCAATCGCTATCCGCTACAACGCCACTCACAATCACCACTCGGCCAACGCCACTCTACTAATCGCCACCGCCCACACCGCCACTGGACCACCGCCACGGCCACAACGCCGCTGGGCTCACCTCACCACTCGGCTACACCGCCACTCCGGGCCTCAATCGCCACTGACCATCGCCCGGCCCCACCGCCACTCGGGCCCAATCGCCACTCCGCTACAACGCCCACTCGGCCCCAATCACCACTGGGCCTACACCGCCACTCGCCACCAATCCGCCACTACCAATCGCCACTCGGCCCATCCGCCCACTTCTGGGCCAATCGCCCTGGCTCATCGCCACTCTGGGCCCAACCGCCACTCCGCCTCACCCGGCCCCGGCTACATCGCCCACCCGGCCCACCGCCACCCGGGCCACCGCCTCACTCGACCAAATCGCCTTCGCCAGATCGCCACTGCTCAATCGCCACTACCAATGGCCCTCCGCGCATACCACTCGCCACCGCCACTCTGGCCACATCAGCCACCAGGCTCCACCGCCACTTGGCCAATCGCCCACTTAACAGTCGCCACTCGGCCCACCGCCACTGGCTCAATCGCCACTTGGTTACACCGCCTACTGGCCACGCCACTCGGGCCACCTCCCGCCACGGCCATCGCCACTGGGCCACCGCCACTCGGCCCACCGCCACTGCTCAATAGCCCCGGCCAGCCACTTGGGCCAATCGCCACCGGCCATCGCCACTAGGCTCAATCGCCACCGCCAATCGCCACCCAAGAACATCGCCACCGGGCTCACCCCGCCACTCTACCAATCGCCACTCGTTACACGCCCCGGGCCCAATCACTCTGGCCAATCACCACTCCGCACACCGCCACTCTACCAATCGCCACTGGGTCACTCCGCCACTCGGCTCAATCACCACTCGGGCCCAATCGCCTATCCGTCAACGCCCACCGGTGCCTCACCACCACCGGCCACAACGCCCACCCGGCCCACCGCTCACCCTGGCCAATCGCCACGCTGGGCTACACCGCCACTCTACCAATCGCCACTTCTGGCCAACGCGCCACTCGGCTCAATCGCCAATCGGCTCAATCCCCACTCGGCTACACCGCCACTAGGCTCAATCGCCACTGGGCCATTCGCCACTGGGCCACCGCCACTCGCCCACCACTCTGGGCCATCGCCACTGGCTCACCGCCACTACCAATCGCCATTCCGCTGGCAACGCCCACCCGCCAATCACCACCGGGCCAACGCCCACTTATCATCGCCACCGGCCCAATCGCCCACTACCACACCGCCACCAGACACCGCCACTGCCAACGCCGCTACCAATCACCACTCGCACACCGCCACTCTACCACCGCTCACTCGACCATTGCCACAACACCGCCACTCGCCCTCAACCGCCCCACCCGCCACAACGCCCACCCGGCCCAATCACCACCAGCCATCCGCCACCGGGGCCGACGCCACCGGGCCCAATCGCCACTCAGCTGGCCACCCGCCACCGGCCCAATCGCCCCCCGCCCATCGCCACTCTGGCCAACCGCCCACCGCCCACCGGCCCCTACTACATCGCCACCGGGCTCAATCGCCACTACACCGCCACTCGACTCCACCGCCCTCGGCTGGGGATCGCCACTCGCCCAATCGCCACTACCACGGCCCTCCGCTACAGCAGTCACTTCTGGCCAACCGCCACTCCTGGGCCGACCGCCACTCTGGGCCATCGCCACTCAGGCTCAATCCGCCACTACCAATCGCCACCGGGCAACAGTCGCCACCGGGCCCAACCGCCCACCGCCCACCGCCACTCGTTACACCGCCACCGCTCCACCGCCACTCGGGCTCAATCACCACCGCTACCGCCACTCCGGCCAACCGCCACTCTGGCCACAGTCGCCCACTCCGCCAATCACCACTCTGGCCTCAACCGCCCATTCCGCCTACAACCGCCCACCCGGCCTCAATCACCACTCTGGGCCACAACGCCCACTCTACTCAATCGCCACTGGCCAACCCACTAAGCCACACCGCCACTGGCCAATCGCCACTCGGCCACAACGCGCCACTGGCCCACCGCCTAATCTACCAATCCCCACTCCCACATCCCCGCCACTAGGCTCAATCGGCCACCGGGCCATCGCCACTCTGGGCCACCGCCACTCGCCCACCGCCACTCGGCTACATCGCCACTCTACCAATCGCCACTCTAGCCAATCGCTATCCTCCGCTACAACGCCCACTCTAGCCAATCACCACTCCTGGGCGACACCGCCCACTCGGCCACCGCCACCGGCCCAACCGCCACCAGCTACACCGCCACCAGATCACCGCCACTGCCAACGCCGCTGGCCCAATCACCACTCTGGGCCATCCCGCCCACCGGCCCAATCGCCACCGACCATACTGCCACTCTACCATCGCCACTTACCACCGCCATCTGGGCCACAACGCCCACCTCGGCTCAACTTCACCACTACCTACAACGCCACTGGCCACCGTCACTCGCTAACTCACTCGCCTACACCGCCACTTAGCCCACCGCCCTGGCCCATCGCCACTCGCCAATCGCCACTCGCCACGGCCCTGGCCACCCGCCACTTCGGGCCCACCGCCCACTCCTGGCCACACCGCCACCGACCAAATCGCCCGCCGGCTAGATCGCTCACTTGGCCCAATCGCCACCGGCTCAATGGCCCCTCTCGCTACATGCAGTCACCTACCACGCCACTTCTGGGCCAAACGCCACTTACCAATCATACATTTGCACGACGATTTACGATACTCATCGATCGGCACATCGTCGCTTTGACACCGCCACGTCATCGCGCAACGCATCGGCATCATCAACACACCGGCCATTTCGCATCGAAGGTTTGCACACTCGCAATCACTTATTAACGCATCGGCTATCGACAACATCGGCAATCGCACTCATCATTAATCGCATAAATCACTGACTATAACACTCACTCACCCACCCGACATCGCCCGCTACATCGCACTCCTACCAATCCACTCATCACAGCCCCACTATATAGCCACCCTGGGCCAATCCGCCACCCGCCACAAATCCCGCCATAGCCACCGCCCAATCGCCACTCCTGGCCACATCGCCACTCAGGCTCAATCGCCACCGACCACCGCTCACTTCCAAGAATCCTCGCTTCACCGCCCACCGCCACTCCCGGGCCACGCCACTCTACTAATCGCCACTTGGTTACACCGCCATTCTACCAATCGCCACTGCTCAATCGCACTCATTGGCATCGCCACTGGCCAATCGCCACTGCCCACCGCTACCTCCTGGCCATAACGCCCACCCGCCCCACCGCCTACTCCTACCAATCGCCACTCCTGGCCAATCTGCCCTCGGCTACATCGCCACTCCTACCACTCCACACCGGCCCACCGCCACTCCTGGGCCACAACGCTCACTCCTACCAATCGCCATTCGCCTACACCGCCACTCTGGGCCATCGCCACTCTGGGCCGCCGCCACTCGGGCCGAATCACCACCGGCTTAACGCCCACTGGCCCACCGCCACTCGGCTCAATCGCCACTTGGCTACATCGCCACTCGGCTCAATCGCCCACTCGCTGCCAACGCCACTCGCCAATCGCCACTCTGGGCCACATCGCCACCCGGGGCTCGACCGCCACTTCACCAATCGCCATTCCGCCAACGCCCACCGCCCAATCACCACCGCCACCACCGGCCCAACTCGCCACCCGCCAATCGCCACCGCCCACACCGCCACTCGCCAATCGCCCTCGGCTACATCGCCACTCGGCCACCGGCCCCCCTGGCCATCGTCATCCGCCCACCCGCCCACTCCTACTACACCGCCCACTCGACCACCGCCCTGGGCTACATCGCCACTCGGCCCAACTCCGCCTCACTCGGGCCCAATGGCCCCCTCCGCAGTCACTCTGGCCAATCGCTCACTGCCCACCGCCACTACCAATCGACACTTGGCCATCACCACCGGCTCAATCGCCACTCTGGCCACAACGCCACGCTCTCAACCCGCCACTCTGGCCAACCGCCCCATCGCCTCGCCCACACGCCACTTCTGGCCACCGCCACTTGGGCCAATCGCCACTCTGGCCACATCGCCACTCCTACCAATCGCCACTCTACCAATCGCTATCTCCCGTCACAACGCCCACTCGGCCCAATCACCACTGGCCACACCATTCGCCCCACCGCCACTCTGGCCAATCGCCACCGCCCACACCGCCCCACTCCTGGATCAACCCGCCACTCTGCCACAACGCCGCTCCAATCACCACTGGCTACACCGCCCACCGCCCAACCCGCCACTGACTACATCACACTTACCATCGCCACTGGCCCAATCCGCCATTCCGCCACAACGCCACCGGGCTCAATCACCACTCAGCCACAACGCCCACTTCTGGCCCACCGCCACTAGCCAATCGCCACTCGCCTGACACCGCCACTCGCCCAATCGCCTGGCTCATCGCCACTGGGCTCAATCGCCACTCCCACACCGGCCCTGGCCACATCAGCCACCCTGGCCACCGCCACCGCACACACCGCCACCGACCACCGCCCTCGGCCAGATCGCCACTCGCCCAATCGCCACCCGCCTAACGGTCCCCGCACAGTCACCGCTCAATCGCCACTCGGCTACATCGCCACTAGGCTCACCGCCACCGCTCAATCGCCACTCGCAACACGCCACTGGGCTCAACCGCCACTCTGGCCCCACCGCCACTCTGGTTACACCGCCCACTCCGGGCTCAATCCGCCACTCGGCCCACCCGCCACTCTGGCCACACGCCACCGGCTCAATCCGCCACTCGGCCATCGCCACCCGGCCCAACCCGCCCACCGCCCAACCGCCCACTCGCCAACAGCCCCTCGGCCATAGCCACCCTACCACCGCCACTACTACACGCCACTAGGCTCGACCGCCACCGCCCAATCGCCACTCCTAGCAAATACGCCACTTACCAATCGCCACTCGGCTCCAATCGCACTCGTTACATCGCCACCTCGCCACCGCCCACTCTGGCCAATCACCACCGGCCACACCGCCACCCGCCAACTCCGCCACCTACTACACGCCCACCGGCTCAATCACCACCTACCAATCGCCATCCTACAACGCCACCGGCCCAATCACCACTCTGGGCCACACCGCCCACCCTACCAATCGCCACTCTGGCCAATCGCCACCAAGCTTCACAACCGCCACCGGCTCACCCGCCACCGGCTACAACGCCACTCGCCCAATCGCCAATCGGCTCAATCCCCACTCTACTATTATTCCGCCACTAGGCTCCAATCGGCCACTCACACACTCACCTCGCCTCACCGCCACTCGGCTCAATCGCCCACTCTGGCCATCGCCCACTCGGCCCACCGCCACCGCCAATCGCCATTCCGCCTACAACGCCCACTCGGCCCATCCTCACCACCGGCCACAACGCCCACTCGCCACCGCCACCACCAACTCGCCACCGCCCACACCGCCACCGTGACACGGCCACTGCGCCAACGCCGCCGCTCCAATCACCACTACTTACACCGCCACCGCTCAACTCGCCACTCGACCACACTGCCACTCTGGGCCAACCGCCACCGCCAACCCACCGCCCATTCCGCTACAACGCCCACTCCTAGCCAATCACCGACCTCGCCACACGCCACTCTGGGCCACCGCCACTCGGCCCAATCGCCACCAGCCACTGGCCACCGGCCTCACCGCCCTGGCCCATCGCCCACCGGCCCAACTCCACTCTACCAATGGTCCCCGCCACATCGCCACCGCCCAATCGCCACTCTACACACCGCCACCGACCAAATCGCCCTGGGCCTAGATCGCCATCTCCCTCGTCTAATCGCCACTCGCCTCACGGCCCTCCGGCTACACAGTCACTCTGGCCAACCGCCACTCTACCAAACGCCACTCCGGCCACCGCCCACCGCCCAATAGCCACTCCTGGCCAATCGACACTCTACATCACCACTCTACCAATCGCCCACCCGGCCACCCGGCCACTCGCCCACCGCCTCTGGGCCACACTCCCTCCGCCACTTCTGGCCACCCGCCACGGCCAATCGCCACCGCCCAATCGCCACTCACACCGTCTCTACACTCGCCACTCGCTCCAATCGCCACTGCCACGCCACTCGCCAATCGCGACTCGCGACCGCCCTACACATCGCTCACTCTACAATCGCCACTCTGGCCAACACTCTGGCCATATAGCCACCGGGCTATAACGCCACTCGGCTCAATCGCCACTGGGCCAATCGCCCTGGCCACACGCCACTCGGCCAATCGCCACCCGGGCCACACCCCCGCTATATACCACTCTGGCCACCGCATTGGCCATCACCCTACTATAGCCACTTCAAGACCGCCACTCACACATCGCCACAAGGCCTGACCCGCCACTGACCAATCGCCACTCCCCAAGAATCCCGCCACTCGGCCACCGCCACCGCTCGCCGCCACTTCTACCAATCGCCACTGTTACACCGCCACTGGGCCAATCCCGCCACTGCTCAATCGCCACTTCCGGCCACATCGCCACCTCCCCACCAATCGCCACTCGGCTCAATCGCACTCGGCCACGCCACCCGGCCATCCGCCACGGCTCAATCGCCACTCGGCTCAATCGCCACTCGCCCAATCGGCACTCGGCTACATCGCCACTCGGCCATCGCTACCGCCCAATCGCCACTGCCAACGCCACGCTCAATCGCCATTCCGCCTACACCGCCACTGGGCTACATCGCCACCGCTCAGCCGCCACTCCGCCCACCGCCACTTACTTAAAACGCCACTGGCCAATCGCCACTGCTCAATCGCCATCTCTGGCATCGCCACTCCCGCCACCGCCACCGGCTACACCGCCACTCGGCCAATCCGCCACTCTGGGCCATCGCCACTCGGCCTCACCGCCACTCCCGCCAATCGCCATTCCACTACAACGCCACTCCTGGCCAACTCACCACCCACGGCAACGCCCACCTCGGCCCACCACCGGCCCAATCGCCACCAAACACACCGCCACTCTGGGCCCACCGCCCCGGCTACACGCCCACCGCCCACCGGCCCCCCACACGCCACCGGCTCAACCGCCACTCTGGCCACACACCCACTCTCGACTAAATCCGCCCTGCCATCGCCACTCTGGGCCAATCGCCACTCGCCAATGGCCCCTCCGCATACCACCCTGGGGCCAATCGCACCGGTTCAATCGCCACTCTAGCCAACCGACACCGCCACATCACCACTCGCGCCAATCGCCACCGCCAACGCCACTCGCCCAATCGCCACTGCCCACCGCCCCATCGCCGTCACGCCACTCTACCACCGCCACTCGCACAATCACACTGCTCAATCTGCCCTCAAGAGTCGTTTCACCGGGCTCACCGCCCACTCTGGCCACTCGCCACTCGCCACCGCCACTCACTAATCAGCCCCTCTACTACATCGCCACCCTCACCGCCACTCTGGCCAACTCCGCCACCCTACACAACGCCACTCCGGCCCAACCGCCACCGCCACATCGCCACCGGGCCCAATCGCCATTCCGCCACAACGCCCACCGCCGCCAATCACCACTTCTACACACCGCCACCGCCCACCGCCACCGCCCACACCGCCACTCGCCAATCGCCCCACACGCCACTCTACCAATCGCCACTCTACCAATGGGCCCCCACATCGCCACTCGCCACCGCCACTGGGCTACACCGTCAGCCGACTAAACCGCCCCCGGCTACATCGCCACTCTGGGCCACCCCGCCACTCTACCAATGGCCCTCCCCGCACAAGAACTCTGGCCAATCGCCACTCGGGCCCAACCGCCCACCCGCCCAACCGACACCCCCGCCATCACCACTCCGGCCCAACCGCCCACTCGGGCCACAAACGCCCACTGGCCCAATCGCCACTGGCCCACCTGCCCGGCCACACGCGCCCACTCGCCAACCGCCACTCTACCAATCGCCACTACCACCGCCCCCACACACGCCACTCGCTCAATCGCCACTTCTGGCTATAACGCCACTCGGCCCACCGCCACTGCGACCGCCGGCTACACGCTCACTCGGCTCAATCGCCACTCGGCCACAGCCCCTCTACTATATAGCCACTCTACCACCGCCACCGCCATCGCCACTAGGCTCAATCGCCACTCTGGCCAAATCGCCACCCCAAGAACATCGCCACCCGCCCACCGCCACCGCTCAATCGCCACTCTGGTTACACCGCCACTACCACGCCACTCGGCCCAATCGCCACTGGGCTACACGCTACCGCCCAATCGCCACTGCCAACAGGTCGCCACTCCTCGCCCACCGCCACTCCGCCCCAATCGCCACTCTGGCCACAACGCCCACCCGCCTCAACCGCCCATCCACCAACCGCCACCCGGCTCACCGCCCCGGCCACATCGCCACCGGGCTCAATCGGCCACCGGGCCCAACCGCCACCGGCCCAATCGCACCGACCACAACGCCCACCGCCCAATCGGGCCACTGGGCCCACACCGCCACCCCGCCATCGCCACTCCTGGGCCACCGCCACTCCTACTACTAACGCCCACTCGGCCAATCGCCACTCTAAGCTTAACCGCCACCTCGCCCAATCGCCACTGGCTCAATCGCCACCGGCATCGCCACCGCCCAATCGCCCACCGGGCCACAACACCACCGGGCCACAACGCCCACCGGGCCACACGCCGGGCCACACGCCGCCGGGCCACGCCGGCCAATCGCCGCCGCACACCGCCGCCGCCCAACGCCACTTCACAAATTGCCACCGGCCAAACGCCACCGCTACAACGCCCACTCTCCTACCAATCGCCACTGGCCACATCGTCGCACTGCCAATCGCTCTGGGCTTTAATTGTCACTCCACACATCGCACTGGCTCAAACGCCGCCGCTCAACTCGGCTCAATCTCCACTCACCACCGCCACTGGCCAATCGCCACACACCGCCACTGGGCTACACGCCCACTTCTGGCCACACCGCCACTGCCCAATCGCCACTCTGCCATCGCCACCGGCCACATCGCCACTCTACCGAACGCCCACCAGACGCCACTTACCGAACGCCACCAAGGCCACAACGCCAGGAGCCAAGTAATTCATATTGACGAGGCTCATCCCATCACTCAGCATGGACGAGCTCTACTTTACTATTCATTCTGACGAGCTCATCCCATCACTCAACACGTGACTCCAGCGCTCTTAATTGCATTACTTCATCGTAACGAGCCCTTCCCATCACACAACATGATACTTAGCCTCGCCAATTATTCATTATGACGAGCCTTTCCCATCACTCAACACTTGACGAGCTCCTCAATTATCCATCCATACGAGCCTTTCTATCACTCAACACGGGCGAGCTCTTATTCTCATGGACTCCACCCTCTTATTCAAAGAACTCATTACTGACTCCAGCTCTTCCCATCGCCTCACTGACGAGCTTCACTCAACCGGTCTTTTTCCACTCCGACCTCAGCCTCTTCCCATCGCCCACTCGGACGAGCCCCACTCAATTGTTCAATCCGACTCCAGCTCTTCCCATCAAGCCCCGACGAGCTCCCACTCAACCGCCCACTCCGACCGAGCTCTTCCCGCCCACATGGACGAGCTCCTGCCAACCCTTCACATTGACGAGCTCAACCCACCTACTCGCATTGACGAGCTCTTCCTCGCAATTCCCATTGACGAGCTCTTCCCAAGTTTGCACTAACGAGCTCTTCCCATCAATACACATGGATCTAGCCCACTCAACTATTCACATCGATTTAGCTCTTCCCATTAGTTCGCGAGATGCAGCTCCTACCCAATCTACTTACTGACACTCTACCAAAAGCAGTCATGTACCCTAAGGAATCAATCTCTACCATACACACACCGATGGAGAACATCAACTAGCACTAACGACCTCAGCCAAAAGTCGCACAAAATTCTAGAACTCCGGCCCACTCAACAAGCTAGCCCACGTAAGCCCTAGCGACTGGCCACGAGCGACTTTCAACTCGGGACGTCAATTTAGGCCATTCGGCTCAAGGGAACGCAAGACGAACGATCAGAGGATATTTACGGAAGAAATGAGCGCGAGAACCGAAGGTCATCATTATCACCGTACATAAGATCGCACAAACAGCCCTAACTAATCCAAATTTCGAGTCGACACGTGGAAATCACACCGATACAAGAAACGATATAGCCCTCGCGCCCACGCACAATCGCGCACAAGCAACGTGGCAACCGACGAGGTTTGAAAATAGCGCGGCAGCTTCCACCACTAGGCCCAAAAGGAGAGGCAGTCCCATAAAACACCCTGCCCCTAGCCGTCCAAAAGGAAGGCCCACCACTCTACTAAAGGCCATATGGATAATCTGAGAGTTTCCCATATCCCCGCAAATCGCATTGAATTCTCGCTAATAGCTGAAAGTAGAATAATCCCCTATAACTTATTATCCCGTGAATTCAACTAAATCTTTAATTAAATCTCATTAAGGAAAACAGATAATTTCAATATATTATCCTCGCAAATCACTCGATCTCACTAAAAGGAAGGAGGATAATTTTCACAACCATTCCTTCCAATATCTCTTTCTAACCGATAAAGGCAATAAATATCCATCCAATGGGAAAGAACTCTTACTACCCTCAAATTGGAATAATATACACTATAAATACAAGGTCACCCCAAATGCAATAAAGACGCGCACTCTGGGACATACCACATGCAACACATTCGCCCCAAGCGCTCTTTCCTCGAAAGAAACCGACTCTAGGCACCCAGCGCCACCCCGCATACCTCGCCGAATCCCTTTTCTTTGTTCTCAGAGGAGGCTTCACCGAGCTCCTGTGAGGATCAGCAAGGCCGCGATCTTGCCTCAATCCGCACGATCCGCACGCCCGCATCCCAAACCCACAACGATCCGAACCGCCCAACGACCCCCACACGCTCCGCCCCGCCCGTTGAAAAAGCATCACAACTATATGTCATACCATTTTTATATAAATGACGCTCAACATCATGTAATGATTTCCAATCAATATTCTGACAATTTTGACATAGACATAGTCCTCCCATCCTTATTTAAGTGATTTCTAGCCAAATCCAAGAATTCACAATCTGCATACTCTTGGCACAAACGATTTGAAAGTTGCATCCAACTTGTATCCATAGTTGATCTTCTTTTAATATTATTTCAAAAAAAAAAAAAAATTTCATTTCAAGAAAATCACAAAACTAATTTATACTTTTTTAGTCGTGATAAACATCCTAACTCATGAAAATAACTAACAACATAAATTATATTTATATATTCTATAAACCCGTTTTATTTATTTCTATTATATAGAAGATAAAATAATTACAAGTATATTTATGAAGAGTTTTAATTATATATTATTTTTCTTTATATTTTTTGTAGTAAAACCATATATGGTAAAAACCAACTGACTAGTATAACTATGTTCAGAAAATATATCCAAAACAGACTGTATACAATAACTCAAGAATTTTTATAGGTAACAAGAAAAAATTATATATTATTATTAATATAATAAAATTCAAATATAGTTCATTAGATTCTTATACTAAGGAAAATTAGTAATTTAGACAATGGTCGGATAATTAGCTAAAATTCTAAAAGTAATGATAAAAAAATATCTTGGAAAATATAAGATGGAATTATAGAAAATGATATAATAAAAAAATCAATAATTTAATATTTTGTATAGTATATTTGGTTTTTTTTTCCAAATACAAATTAAATTAAGTACTGGAAAATGATGAACCCTTTTATCTAACCTTCTCTTTGTATAAAATATCATTATAATTTATAATATCATAAAATAAAAGTGAATAATAAATTTTAACTTTATTACTTATAAATCTTACTATTCTACTTCAATTATATAATCACTAAGCAAAATTGTCTTTAATATAATAATTAAATAATACTAACAAAACAAAAAGTACAAAATTGAAGGTAAAATAAATATAAAGAAAAAAATGCATACAAATTATCTTCTGAGTTATGGATCATTTGAAATTGCATTTTTTTTTTCTTCATGAAACAACTTAAGTTGATGATATAAATTTAAGCTTCCCTTTTTTACTAAGCAAAACAATGACACCTTAAAAGCTATACGATATGCACACAATCCAGAAATCTTTACAAATTCAAAAAAAAAAATCCTAGTATTTTTGCTAAGCATGAAAAAATCTAAGTCATTTGAATTTATCATGCATTATTTTATTTTTCTAGGTTGACATACATATTTTGTATTGAGTATTTGGCCGGAAGAGAGGATCTTACCTATTTATAGTCATCAAACAACCATCTACCATATACCACATAGGATTGGACTTCAAATGAGTGTGTAAAATGCAAGGACTTTAACCCAACTTTTAGATACCCCCAATTCAGAAGAATCTTTTGATAATCGTAAATAAATTATCAGATTAAATTTTCATTCCAAGAGTCTCTGATTGGTTCTCACATGTTCTAAGAGATCCAAATGACACCTAGGTATATTCACGTAGTTTACAACAAATTAAGTTGATATGCCCTAATCCAAATCTGTTTTCAAACTTTGATTTATGTTTGAGAAATTTTCAATTGATTTGTATTTGTACAAATTACTCGAAAAAAATTAAAAGAAACGAAAAGAGAATTTTGGTTTGGGTTAGGTTAGGTTACCTTCAAGCAATGTATGTTTCAATCCAATCAAATGGAAGATACCTAGTCTTCTATTCACTCTTCACCTTTCAACCAAACTCGGTCGTTCGCTTCTTCCATGCAATTAAAACAAACATGACATAATGGCTTAGTAAATAATAGGGATTGGACATTTGGAGAGGAGAAATTGGGAGAAAGCAATCCTTCAAGCAAAAAGCTTGAAGATTTTTTTTTTTTTTTTTTTTTTACAGAGTACTGAAAGCTACCTTTTTTCTCCTTTTTCTTCTTCTTAATTTTTTTGTGCATGTGGAGCCTTTAATTTTTTCAACGTTTTTCCTTTTCTAGATTCGTACACACTTATCTATATGTTATAAATTATGTATATTACTAATTGCAATATGCCTTTTTTTTTCTTTAGAATTGCTAAAAAAGAAATATTATATTAATTGACTAGATAATCTATTGATATTTTAGAAACTATGGAGATAAAAGAGCAATTAATTAAACTCAATGAATATGAGTAATATTAGAGACACATTTTGTAATTTCACAAAATTGAAATTTTTTTAATAAAAATAATGAAATAAAAAAGAACATTCATGTAAAAAGTTATTTTGATAAGTATAGTGAATGATAATATTTATTAATTTTTAAAAAAATTATTTTAATATATTTATATTTTTTATATAAATATTTAAGTTAGTTTTGTTAAAACATGTTTTCATCATATTTTAGATAAGAACTAAATCATTCCCATGATTTATATAAAAAAATTTAAGATTTGATTTCTAAAATTTGATTGTTGTAATGATTATATTTTGATATTAATATTAATTTATTTAATAATTGATATTATAAAAAATTACATTAATACTTCATCTTATCAAATTAATTTTAATTTATAAATACTATTTGTTTAATTATTTAATATATATATATATATATATATATATATATATATATATATATATTATTTAAGAATTAAAAGGATTAACTTCAAAAAAATAAAACTGAAGTGATACTAATTTTTAAAAAATAAGAAGAATAAAATAAATGGTGATATATTTAATAATTAAATTAAATTTTTATGTATTTAAATGCATTGAATAGTCTCTTCAAAAAATGTATCAAAAACTTGCAACAAATTATGATAAATTTATTATTTTTTAAATTTTCATGTTATTATATTTAAATAATAGCTAGACAATTTATAAAAATTTTGCAGAAAAATAATGAAGGGGCAAATAATCAAGGAAAAAGAATTTCTAAGAGTTGTTTCCTAGATCTAAAAAATGGTATTTATGTTCTCTCAATAACTAAAAAAATTATCATGCCCTAATTTCATGACCAATATTACTGGTACAACTCTCCTAGCTAATTATAATTGTGGTTATCGTTCTTTGTGTTTTTCCTTTTTTTTTTGGGGTTATATTTGTTTTTTTTGACACAACTAATGTTGATTTTTGTGTGGTGCTTGGTGATTCAAATAAGTGGTGTGGAAAGAAGAATTCAAAGCACCAAAAATGATTCACTAGACATTCACGCCTCCTACAAAGAAGAACTGCCATCCACCTGTGGCTTTTCCCTTTTAGCGAGATTAATTTCCCTATATAAATGGGAACCAAAAACATTGTCCAAACAGATTTAATCTTCAGTGAAATCACAAAAATCTTGAGACAATGGCTTTGAGGGCAACAGTATGTGCAGTGCATCCTCCATCTGTATGCTTATATATATAATATTAGTTAATTTTATCATCTTAATATATTCATAGAGGTTGTTTTGCAGGGATATTGGAGATGTATGGTGGTGAGAGGTTCAAGAGCAGGAGGAGGAGGAGGAAAAAGGTCATTTGCAACATCAACTCCCGCTAGAATGAAATCCACCTTTGAGAGTAGTGCTAGTAGTAGTAGTGCTGGCCATGGGAGTCATCAGTCGAAGTTGAAAGGGTTGATAAAAGCAGAGTTTGCACCAGTATATATGGTGATGGGGATGGTGGTGGTGGCTATCGGAATAGGCGTTCATACGGCTAAGCAGCAGTTGTTGCACGCACCCTCCGTCACCTTTAACAAGAAAAAGAGAGAGAATATGGCTGAGGTTTATGACCCTGAAGCTGCTTTTAACTCCGCCGACAAGTTTCTCACCAAATCTTTTCTCAGAAAGATTGCCCACATTCAGGACGACCAAAAGACCATTCCCGACCCCCAGAGGGGTGATGCATTCACCAGGTATTTCTAAAAATACAACTTTTATTCTCAATAGTACTGCTGTGCTTAATAGAATTACTTATGATAATATCAAGGCATAGGATGGGATTTTAACTTGGAAAAATTAGTATTAAAATCCTAAACTTTGATGACTTTTATATTTTAATCCTCAATAAAAAGTTTGTTTTTTAAATATAGCAACTTTCATGACTTTTGCATTGAAACTTGGAAATGCATTTGAATATTGAGAAAAAAAGGAATATTTGAATATAATGATCCGAGACCACCGAGTTTACTAGGAAACTCGCTTGACCGATTTCAGACGAGTTTAACCAATTTCATACTGGTACCGTATCTCATCACGGCAGATGTTGAGGTCGAGGTGGTTATGGCTCCATCGAGTTATAGTGAACTCGTCACCATGGATGTTGAGGCGGTTACGACTCAGTGAGTGGTTCGACTAGACAGATACTTTAAACCATGGACTATCGTACGAATGAGTATATATAAAAGTAATTACCAATTAATCAAAATCCATACAAATCATTTCAACATAAGTTGTTAGATTTTAATCATCTGTGGATAAATAATATTCGAAACCATACTGATTGTTATTGAATTAACGTCTGCAGCCCTCGTCGCGCCGAGACACTTAAATCTGCTGGAGTGGAGTCCGGCCGTCGCTGAACAAACGATTATTGGTGTCTCTTAATTTCTTCTTAATTTTGTTGTTCCAGTTGACCTGGGTTGAAATCATGTTGTAAATAGAATTTTGGGCTGCTTTCATTTATGTAACTGTGCCAGGTAATTTATTT
The DNA here is from genome assembly GCA_016808115.1 of Tetrastigma voinierianum. Classification (NCBI taxonomy): domain Eukaryota; kingdom Viridiplantae; phylum Streptophyta; class Magnoliopsida; order Vitales; family Vitaceae; genus Tetrastigma; species Tetrastigma voinierianum. Next base: position 253,607 of record JAEQBH010001985.1, on the reverse strand, counting down.
TATATTCTCTTTAATTCTGAATTTTGGTGTGTCTGAGAGAGAGAGAGAGTTTTAGACTATGTTTGGAACTCAAAAAATACTATTGAAAGGGAAAAAAAACTAAAGAAAATGGTTTTTTCATGTTTGATTTCACCATGAAAAATATAAAATAAAATAAAATATTATAAAAAATCCTTAAAATTTTACATATTTTAAAATTTATCAGCCCTTATATAATAAAGAGAAACAAATAAATGAGTTTTGAATAAACATATAAAATTAATTTATTAAGCTTAAACCTATTTTTATTTTCCTTCAATTTTTTTTTCCTTCAACTTTTCCTTCCTATTTTCCAATCTATTTTATTTTCTTAATGCTTTTCGGGTACAAAGGTAGTCGTAAGGCAAAATAAAAAATAGGTTTAAACTTAATAAATTAATTATATATGTTTATTTGAACTCATTTAATTTTTTTTTCTCCCTATTATATAAGGATTAAGAATCTTAAAAATATGTTATGTAAAATTTTGAGGAATTTTGATCACATTTAGTTTTCTTTTATATTGTAAAACCAGAGAAAAATTCAATTTTTCTAAAAAAATGTAAAACGGTAATTTCGGTTGAAAACCGGAAATTTTCTATATCTCGGATGACGAAACAGATTACCGTTGAATTCATCTCGCGAAATTTAGATATCCTATCGAATTCCTCGCTCTGACAGATACTCGAATTTCACGCTTTTCAAGCATCGGTGTTTGGGTGATACATGGCATGATTAAGGTGGATGCCATGGCACTCTTCGGGGGAGGGACACATGGCATGATGTGGTGCACTTCAGGTGAATGGCCTACATTGACATGCCAAGGCGAATAAAACAAGAAAATAAGAAAAGAAAATAAGGAAAAAAAAAAAGGATAAGAGAAGAGAAAAGTCAAAAGGAGGGAAGGGAGGGCGACATTTTGGGTAGAACCGGCAGTGTGTGTGTCAGGGAGAAAGAGAGAAAATAAGCACTACCTTCTCTCTAAGCTTAATAAATCGACCGTAGCTATCGGGAGCAAAAGGCAAAGTCGATGACATCGAGAGCTACGCTGGGTAATACCAAAAATCTCGAGTTTTGTCAAACTCCACGAGGTAGGGAATTTTCCTACTTGGAATATTTTTAGCCTAAAACTCATGTAATGGCATAGGTTTTCTTTGAAGCCGTAATTGACCGTGTGATTAAGTCGCAAGATTTTAGGACTAAATATTGGAAATTTTTAGGACTAGTTCTGGATAGTCCCAAACTGTGTTGAGGTTTGGTTTTGATCCCGAGACTGATGTCTTTGGGTTTTGTTGGGTGTTTTGGTATTACAAGAATTGTGACAAATAAAAATGTTTATAATATGTGGTCAGAAGGACCAAGAGGTGCCCCGTTTATGGGTCCGAGATCGGGTCATTTGTGTGTTACTATTGAAAAATAAATAATATGTTGTCAGGTGTAAAATCATGTTAATATGTGCTTCATGATGTATTAACATGGAAATAGATGTAAGGAAATTATATGTAGGAAATATAATTATCCGCACTTATAAATGTTGCATGTAGCCTTATCAGGTATGTAGTATGGCATAGCATGTTTGCATGATCAGATTTCATATGCACGGTCACATCACAAGGTCGGGTGTGTGTGCATGTTATCAAGTATTCACCATTGTGAATGTGTGTGAGTTTAAATGGGACAACGTCCAAAATTGAGACTCACGGTTGGGTAAAACAATAATAATAATAAATCAATCACGTGTGTTTGGGTGAAGCAAGATGGGGTAGATCCCCTAAGGTGAAAGATCCAAATTTTATTCTTGGTCAGACCTATGTATACAACGATGAAAGTTCATGAAAGTGTTGGAGGCGTGCGAAGCCTATGGTGAGACCCCGGAAATTCGCAACTCAAATAAACACATGGGATTTGATAAATTAAAATTAGAGGGTCATTTCAATGGTTTAAGCCACGAGTGAAACACCACGGGTCATTTTTCACACTTGGCGCTACAGGTGAGTGAGTCGTCAAAATTCAAGTCATGGGCATGAGGAGGTCTCATCTCATGCATGACATAGAACATTCCATATAGGATCAGACATTTATACTAACAGATTTAATGTTTTATGTACGTCATTGCATGTGCATATAGGCGGGGAGTAGCCATTGTAGGAGAATTTTTCTACTAGGCATTGCTCACCTCGTCGTGGGACCCCCTTCGTGCACAAAGGTAAGGAGACGACGCTCGACAAAAAGCTCCACGACATGAATTTATGCCGATATGCGATCTTTGATATTTCCTTTGTAAAAAGATTTTGTACAAAAGAATTGTAACCAACCCTTTCGCTATCGTCTAAATAGCTCCGCATGTAATTATGGTAAAGGGCCATGATCTGGACTCTTACTGACTATAATTAAGTGTTTTATTTTCATACTTTAGATTTTAAATGTGAATGAATGTCCTGTAAAGGTGTATATTGGGATATGGACAGATGGACCTGGGAGGGGTCATTTACTTACCGTTGAGACCTGGATGGGTTATGATTATATCATATAATAAGTTGTATGTCGGGTAAAGCCCCCTGAACAAAGGAGACTCTCCCACCGATTTTGTGGATATATGGATCCCATAAATGGAACACAACAAGGTGGTATCAAGCCACTCGAAATCCACAGAATTCCACCTACTAACTAGAAGAACAACAGACCCCAAATTAGTGTCATAGCTTGCACGTGAGCATGCTACACGAATACCTGTGGGACTGGATTTAAGACTAGTTTAGATCACATTGTTGTATGTTATGTGTTTCAGGCTAATATTGCATTATTATGATTGTGTGTTATAAATTACGTGGAATTATATACATGATTAATGCATACAGAAAAGATGAACACTAGGTGTAACACTGTATATGTTTCGTTATATTCATGTAAGTGATTTCGTATAAACGCAACTTACGCCTTGCGATATTTAAATCGTGATTAAGATTAGCCATCTTAATGGTTGATTTAATTAGAGGATTAGTAAAGTGTGTTAGATTGCATTTATGGCATGGGTCAATTATAAATAGTAAGTTTTAGTGGTTTTGTTAGGATTTGAAATTAAGTATGTCTTGAAGGACCACTTGAAAAACTCATAGTGGGAGAGGACCAGTAATATCCTTAGAGTTTTGTGGCATCATGAGGCATAACACCTCATATATGCATGGTAGGAGATCTCTGAGACATGGCAGATGAGAAGAGCTCATGCCAAGCAACCACCTCTTGTTTGATGCTAGACCAACTTTGCTAGGAAGTGGAAAATTTCAAATTTAGAAAGTGAGAGAGAGTTCTAGAGAGAAGCTAGAGAGAAGGAGGAGAAAAGGCTTGAAGGAAATATTTTCGTGAAAGTTCACTAAGGTATGTAAACATGATCTTTGAGGCCTTAGTTACTTCTTATGGACTTTGGTTATATTCTTGGGTTTTGTCAGATTACATCCTAACCCTAGATTTGATGAAAGGTGTGTTTGGTGGAACCCTAAATTGTAAAAAGACCGCTTGTAAGATGGCATGTGTGTGTGTGTCCAAGGAGGTGCCGTCCCAAATTTTCCCTGACCTCCATGAGGAAAGTGTTTCGCCATAAGTTGTCCTAAAGAACCCGAACCGGATGATTTCGCTGGAGAAGAAGCCCAAGACCTAGCCCTTCGAATGTCTAGAAGCAACCAAGAACTAAACCCTACCATAAGGCCCTTGAATTTGAGGTTGAAAGTCAGGCATGCATTCTGTCCCCTATTCCGGAGCAAGCCCTTCGCTGAGTCATAAGTCGAAGTATATTGATCCAAATGGAGTGATTCAAAATCCTTCTCAAAGTAGCCACATAGGGGCGAGAACCATGAAGAAGTATGGCCAAAATTATGGCTCATTTGTTCCCACACTTCACAAAAGTAAGGGTGAAGTGGAGGACACATATTCGTCCCTAGAAATAATCCTAGAGGTCAGAGTTTAAAACCATAACTTTGATTCCGAGGTCCGAATGACCTGATTTAAGAGGCCATGGAAAGCTAAGAGATAGGGGAACTTTTGGTCAGAAGACCATAGTGAACAAAACATGTATATTGGTCAAAATGGTAGTTAAGAAAAAGAAAAAAGGGGGTCTTCGAGATAGGTTGAAACAAGGTACAAGTGTCAGGTGTGTCGCTTCAGGTTACCCTAATAAGGGGGTGTTAAATGTTGATATTAGTAAGGTAGTGAGAGGCTCTGAAGGATCAAGGTTTATGTTGGTAGGTATAAGAATATGTGATTCGAGTGGTGGAGTAGTAATAAACCAATCAGTAATTTTATAACCCAGACACAGGCTAAAAATCTATGACTTGTTAATTGGCTGATCCTTGAGTAGCCTCGGTTTTGATTTTGGAGACTTGTGGATTTTGAATCCAAGGAAGGTAGGGATCTTGTGTCTTTCTCCCCGCTTATACCATGGTTCGACGAAATTCTCACTATCTCCATGCTTGAACTGTGTGATTTTCAATGATATATATAAATGTGTATATTTTTATATCTATGGAATTCTTTGAATTAATTATACATGATGTTTAAATATCCATGTGGGTGAATGCTTCTAGAAATTGTTTTAAAGCATGACATGGGTATGGACTCGTGTGAGAGTCCTGATTGATGTAATGTGACACTCGGATTCATGACTAGTCCCCGGCTGTATCCTGCAGCTGTCACGCATATATTGTGACGCTGGCAAATCCCTAGGTGGTAAGTCCTGGCAATTTGTCATTATACGGATGTGGGCATATCCCTGGGTGGTAAGTCCCAGCAATTTGTCGTTGTTCTGGGATGATCGGCTAGTCCCTGAGTGAAAGCCCAAAAGAGTCACTCGATGAGGGTCGACGGGTGGTAGTATTGCATCCATTTGTTTCACATCAACCTATTAATTGAAAATGCTCATGTTTTGAGATGTGTTGAATTCATTTGTATTTGAAATGTTTTTATAAGCATGGCTTACAGGATTCACTATCAGTTGTCGAATCCTCACCCCCATTATTCCCTCCACCTAAGATGCGTACGAGACCAAATTCAAGGACTCGAGTTTGACTTGCAATGGTTTCGAGGTCAAATCAGGCACCCTTAGCATGTTGGTGGTTGGCAAATTTTGAGGAACATCTAGTGTTGTGTATGTTCACACTGCATATTTTGATTGTGTCATATCGACCATGGGTCATTGTATATTTGTTTATACATAGTTTGGGACACTTTGTAGAAAGTTTTGGGGATTTCAGGTAAATATTATTTTTTGATCATGTAAGTGTATAGTCTGGGTGCATTGAGACTTACCTCAAGCATGCATATGTATATATATGTTTTGAGACCTCGAGTTGAGTTTTAATTACGTTTAAAGCATTACTCAAAGTGGAGTTTTGGACCTGTGTTTTGAGGAAATACAGTTGATATATATGGTGTGTAGTATGGTAGCCCCTTTATGCAAAGTGTTAGATTTTGAAAGAGTCTTATGTTAGGGACTATGATGAAAAAAGATGGTAAATAACATAAATCATACCGTGGAAATCAAGGTGTGATATTATATCAGAGCTAAAGGATAAACTTGGAGATTAAAGAAAATTCAATAGGTACATAGGATTCCTAGGCACACACTTTAAGCTATGATGATGAGAGCTTCGTTTTTAGTGCTAGGATTGTGCTATCAAGTGATGATATGATTTTTCTACATGGCATGGCATAAGGCCTTAGCACGACAACTAGTGAAGGGTATTTTATGATGTCATGTTTAATTCGAGATTATGTGATAACATGTTGAGGTGATTACAAGCATGATATAATGAGTTTAGATATTATAATGTTAGATGGATTTTCACATAGTATCGCTAGTGTGTAATGATTCTATAAAGATGTGCAATTGTTATGAATCAAGCAAGACAAGAATAATAGCGGTAAGATTGCATAGCTATAATAGATTGATGTTGAGAACCCTAGAGTTATTAATGGTTCTTGTACCATGACATCATGATAACTGATTGTCTATTTTCTTATATATAGACAATGAATAGAGGAAGAAGGAGTCACTTAATAAAGGCCGATAAATTCGTGAGATCCTCTTCACCATTTCAAGAGATAATGGAGAGCGTGGCGTTACCTCCGAGGGTCATTCAGAGAAGATGGACGGCGATTGACTGGCTAGATTTCAAGGCACTTATTCCCATGTTTCTGGTGAAAACACTGAGGTCTAGAAAATAACAGCATGAATGAAGATTCTATTGCCCAAGTCTTTGAATGCAGAGGTTTCAAATAACTTAATAATAACATACATGCACTATGATATACATGAACATCACATTTTTCACACATGTTTGACTCAGCCCTGTATTACTTTCGCCAAGTAATTTCTAAGACCATGAGGAGACAAAAGAGATCGAGTTTGCACCCGCATTGTGGGGCTATGACTGAGAGCCGAGCATGCCTCCCGCCTTACTCCGTTGTCTGGCATACACAGCATGTGGTGGCAAGCGAGCAAATGAGAACCGAACAGTTTCAGGAGGGTTTGAGGCTGAACATTCGGGCTCAGGTGGCTCCTTTCATGCTTCGCACCTACAATGAGGTGGTGGCACGAGCCCTGATTATTGAGAGGGAGCAGCTTAAGGTACAGAAGGAAAGAAATAAGAATTCCAGGTTTTGTGACTTCAGGTCAAGGGATAAGAGGGCTAAGTGCCCAAGGATGAATGGTCCACTGATGGGGCTGCTCCATGCAATGCAAGTGCTCAACGGAGCATACTGGGGACACGGGGGCTCCTGACGCAGCATGAGTGTGGTTGCACAGACACTTGAGGAGGTGGTGCCTTGTTACAAAGAGCGTAACACCCACTCCTCCTCAAGGCCGCTCACCAAGAAACCATTCGCTAAAATTAAGAGGACACCCTCCCAAGGGAGGAGATTCCAGGAAGACTACATCTACTTCGGCCATGGTCTCGTAGCAGCAGTCTCGCTTATGACAATGATCCAGCCTAATGTGCTAGTGGAAGGTATGGTTTTGTGTTATAGCACTCGTGCACATGTGTTGTTTGATCTGCATCACGTTCATTTATATATCACTTCTTTATCATTTTGAATTTAGAGATTGCACCACTCTTGGCCCTTGTTTGTCGAGACACCACAAGGTATGATGGAAGCCAAGTGGGGATACACAAGTGGCTGTGTGTTGAACGCTGGGGGATACGAAGTCGTGATTGACTTAGTACTCCTAATAAGGCGGTGTTTGACGTGGATTGTGGAATGGATTGTTAGCCCCACATCATGCGCTCCTAGACTGTCAAGAAGGTGACCTTCCAGACTGGGTCAGGTCACGTGTCACCTTCTATGCGGATCTGTGGCTGGTCGACTCGATCGCGATAGAGATGGAGAAAAGTGGCTGAGAAAAAATGAGGGGCCGCACTTCCTTTACTATGCCGAGGAGAGTAAAGGAAGGTAGGTGGATTGTAGTCTCCACAAAGCGCGTGACTTTGCCGATGCATTTCCCGATGAGCTCACAGATTGGCCTCCCCATGCAGATTGAATTCCTACTTGTATCCCTAAGATCGATCCTATTTCAATAGCTCCATTTAGGATGGCTCTAGTTGAGCTTAAGGAATTGAACCTACAACTGCAAGAATTGCAGGGTAAAGGGTTCATCCGACCAAGTACCTCGCCTCAGTGCTCCAAAGATTGTTCATGAAAAAGAAAGACTAACGCTACTAACAGTGGATTATCTAAGTTAAATAGAGTAATCTGGGTGAAGAACAAGTACCTACTTCCTGATTGAGGATTTGTTTGATCGCTTGAACGGGGCTTGTTACTTCTCGAAGATTGATCTAAGATCTGGGTATCATCAGTTGAGAGTACGGGACTCAGATATCCCTAAGACTGCTTTTCGCACGAGGTATGAACACTTCGAGTTTGTTGTCATGCCTTTTGGATTGACTAATGCTCCAACTGCCTTTATGGATATGATGAATAGGATATATCACCGTATCTTTAATCGCCTTGTGGTAGTGTTTGTGGACGACATCCCTATATTCCAAGGGTCGAAATAACATGAGCAAAGATTGCAAATGGGCGCTATAGTACTGAGAATCAGCCAGATGCCAAACTAGGAAGTGTGATTTCTTGTTACAAGAAATCCAAATTAGCACATGGTGTCTTAAGGAAGGTATTTCCAGTGGATCCTGCAAAGGTCGAGGCCGTGATGAGGTGGGAGCGCACCCAAGAGTTGTCTTCGAGATACGCAGCCTTCCTCGATCGCCGGTTATTACCGTCGGTTTATTAAGAACTTCTCCCGGATTGCATGTCCCATGACTAGACTAACACGCTAGGGAGTGAGCTTTGACTGGAATGACAAGTGTGAGGAGTCTTTCCAAGAGCTGAAAAAGAGATTGACTACAAATAACATGTTGATTACACATCTGGGTGGAGCGAAAAGTACACGGTTTTCTCTCGCGGATGCCTCAAGGGTTGGTCAGTGTACTTATAAAGGTAGAGGGCTGCCATGCCTCTAGGCAATTAATAAAACATGAAGAGAATTACCCCACACATGATTTAGAGCTTGCTATTGCAGTGTTTACCTCAAAGTTACGGCGGCACTACTGTATGGTGAAAGTTCGAAGTGTTCTCCCATCACAAGAGTTCAAGTATATATTTACTACAGAGATTTGAAATGCCAAAAGTGCAGAAGGTGGATGGAGACACTCAAGACTTTGACTTTTCGCAATACCACCCGTAAAGCAAATGTGGTCGCGATGCCTGAGTAGAAAATCAAGGAGCATCCTTTCTAGTTTGGATGGCTTATGAGTGGAAGATGCATGATTACACTCAATGAAGTTCCACCCGTGCTTTGATGGGGATGAGCCTAAGTCATGTTTTTATACGCTTGCAAACAAACACGCTTTTTCTAAGAGTCATCGAGGCTAAGAGGAGTGATACAGGTTTCGAGGGCACACGCTCACAAGTGGTGAAGGTCGGTGATGCACCAAGGTGGAGTATCCATGCAATGGAGGAATCTATTTCCTCAATGTGATTGTTTATAATGAATGATGCACAAATGAGAGGTGATGAGGGAAGCTCATCACTCTTTGCCTACCTGCACATCCCGTGAGATAAAGATACCACGACTCAGGCGCCCAATTTTGGTGGCATGGGATGCAGAGAGATGAGCTAGTTTGCCTTCAAGTGTTTCGACGTGCCAACAAGTGAAAGTTGGTCACCAGAGACCAAAGAGGAGCCAAGTGTACCAAGCACGCATAATGGAAATGGATCATGTGACGACGATCTCGTGACCGGTCACTCAAGACCTCACCAGGTAAAGACGGTATTCGGGTGGTTGTTGACCTATTGACTAAATCAGCCATTACTTCTTAGCACAAGGACCACTGACTCTATTCTTACTTTGAGCAAGTTGTATGTGAGAGAGATTGTGAGGTTGCATGGTGTACCTCTCTCCATCAGGTCGATAGGACTCGAGGTTTACGCTCCCGATTCCCATAGCTCTCACAGCAGTGCCGAACTGAGTCGAGATCAGCACAAGACATTCACCCTCGCACCGACTCCGCAATCCGAGAGAGTGATTCGGGATTCCTGGAAGATATGCTTGAGCATGTGTGTTAGGATTCAGGGAGTTGATGGACCATTTGCCTCTCGATTGAGTTTGCGTATAAAAATAGTTTCCAAGAGCAAGATCGGGATGGCACCGTATAAAGCTCTTGCAAGGCCATGTGACGTTTACGTAATGGATCAATCAGAAAGGCCACTTTTGATTGGTCCGCAGCTGGTGCAGAGCATGCAGAAGATAAGGTGATCCGTGATAGGCTCAAGACAAAGCAGCAGTTATGTCGACCATGAGGAGACCCTTAGAGTTTCCGTGTCGGGGACCATGTGTTCGAGAGTGTCGCCGCAAGGGAATATTTCGTTGGGTAAAAAGTGGGAAACTAGCCCCTAGGTACATTGGTCCGTTTGAGATTCTCCAAAGAGCCGAGAGGTAGCTTACTCGCTAGCTTCTTCTTCACAGCTTGTTTGGGATACATGATGTATTCCACGCTTCATCAAGTTACTTTAAGTATGAGAGTAAAGATGTTTCGCACATACTAGATTGGCAATAGCTAAATTTGCAAGAGAATATGAAATATGAAGAGCGGCCAAGGGAGATTCTAGATGTGCAGGAACGCGTGTGGCGGAACAAAATTATTTCCCTAGTAAAAGTGTTATGGGAACACCATGGAGTGGAAGAAGCTACATGGGAACTAGAAGGTATGAAGAAGAAGCATCCTAACTCACAAAAAGTAGTACTCATTTAATTCTCGGGGACAAAATTATTGTAAGGGGGAGGGAATGTAACACCTAGTATATGTTTTGTTATATTCAAGTAAGGATTTTTGGGGAGCAAATGCAACTTATGCCCTATGATATTTAAAATTGTGATTAAGATTAGCCATCTTAATAGTCAGTTTAATTAGAGATTAGTAAAGTGTGTTAGATTGCATTTTATGGCAATGCTGGGTCAATTATGCAATTAGGTAAGTTTAGTGGTTTGTTAGGGTTTGGAAATTAAGTATGTCTTGGAAGGACCACTTTGAAAACTTGTTAGTGGAGAGGGACTAAAGTGTAATATCCTTGTGAGCTATGTGGCATCAGCGAGGCATGACACCCTATATATGCATGGTAGAGATCTTGACACATGGCAAGTGTGATGAGAAGAGCTTCTGCCATGTGCCAAGCAAACTACACTCTTGGTTTTGGATGCTAGACCAACTTCTTTGCTAGGAAGTGGAAAATCTCCTGGAAATCTCTAGAAAAGTGAGAGAGAGTTCAGAGAGAAGCTAGAGAGAAGGAGGAGAAAGGCTTGAAGGAAAGCTTGGTTTTGTGGAAAGTTCACTAAGGTATAAACATGATCTTTGAGTGTCTAGTTGTATTTCTTATGGACTGGTTATATTCTTGAGCTTTGTTGGGATTACATCCTAACCCTAGATTTGATGAAAGGTGTGTTTGGCGGAACCCTAAATTGTAAAAGACCAGTTTTGTGAAGATGGCATGTGTGTGTGTGTCTAATGAGGTGCTGTCCAGCTTTCCCTTTGACCCCATGATAGTGTTTTAGCCATAATTTGGTCTAAAGAACTCCGAACTGGATGATTTTAGTTGGAGAAGAAGCCCAGGATCTAGCCCTTCGAATGTCTAGAAGAGACCAAGAACTAAATCCTACCATAAAACCCTTGAATTTGAGGTTGAAAGTCGTACATATTCCGTCTCCTGCCTGCCACCCTCGTTTTTGAGTCATAAGTTGAGTTATATTGATCCAAATGGAGTGATTCAAAATCCTTCTACAAGTAGCCACATAGGGGAGTAACTTCATGAAGAGAGTGTGGCCAAATTATGGCTCATTTATTCCCATAATTTCGTCAAAGTAAGGGTGAAGTGAGGACACAGATTCTATCCCTAGGAAATAGTCTCGGGGAGGTCAGAGTGTAAAAACCATAACTCTTGATTCCGGGAGGTTCAATGACTTTACTTAAGAGGCTATGGAAAGCTAAGAGATAGAACTTTTGTCAGAAGACCATAGTGAACAAAAAACATGTATGGTCGGTCAAAATGGTAGTTAAGAAAAAATAAAAAAAGTGGGTCTTGAGATGTGCTGAAACAAGGTACAAGTAGTGTGTTTGCTTAGTACCCTAATAAGGTGTTAAATGTTGATATTAGTAAGTGTAAAAGAGAGTGCTCTTTGAAGGATCAAGGTTTATGTTGGTATGTATAAGAATATGTGTGATTCGAGTGGTGGAGTAGTAATAACCAATCAGGTAATTTTATGTAACCTGATTACAGGCTAAGAAATCTTATGACTTGTTAATTGCGTATCCTTTTATAGCTTTCTCCCCGGTTTGACTTCCTTGAGACTTGTGGATTTTGAATCCAAGGAAGGTATGGGATCTTGTAATCCTTCTCCATAGCTCATGGCTCGACGAAATTCTCGTACTATCTCCATGCTCGAACCGTGTGATTTCTAATGATATATCTTTGAATTAATTGCACATGATGTTTTTAAATATCCATGTGGGTGAATGCTTGTGGAAATTGTTTAAAGCATGACATGGGTATGGGATTGTGTGAGAGTCCTGATTGATGTAGGACACTGACTATGACTACAGTCCCCGGGTTGTAGTCCCAAAGGTCATAGATATACTGGGATGGGCATATCCTCGGTGGTAAGTCCCAGCAATTTATCGTTATAATGGGATGTGGGCATATCCGGGTAGTAAGTCCAAGCAATTTGTCGTTGTTCGGGGATGATCGGCTAGTCCCTGAGTGAAAGCCCAAAAGAGTCACTAATGAGGGGTCGAGATGGTGGTAGTATTGCATCCATTTGTTTCCACATCAATCTATTAATTGAAAATGCTCATGTTTTGAGATTTGTTGAATTATTTGTATTTTGAAATGTTTTTTATAAGCATGGCTTGTTATGGGATTCACTACTGAGTTGTCGAACTCACCCCATTATTCCCTCCACCTTAGATGCAGGTACGAGACCAGCTGCATGACTTGAGAGCTCGACTCTGCGTGGTTTCGAGGTCAGACCGTGCATCACCCTAGCATGCCTGGTCATATACATTTCGAGGAACATCTAGTGTTGTGTGGAGGTTCACTGTATATTTTGGACAATTCATATCGATCATGGGTCATTGTATTTGGTTTGCGGGCTATTAGTTCGGGGACACTTTGTAGAAAGTTTTGGGATTTTGTGTAAATATTATTTCATCATGTAAGTGTGTATAGTTCAAGGTGCATTGGAGGATTTTACCTCCACATGCATTTGTATATATATGTTTTCTTGAGACCTGGAGTTGAGTTTTAATTACGTTTCTAGGCGATTACTCCAAGTGAGTTTTGGACTCAATTTTCGAGGAAATACAAAGCTGATATATATGGTGTGTGGGCTAGTGGTAGCCCTTTATGCAAAGTGTTGATTTTGAAAGAGTCCTATGTTGGGGGACTCATGATGAAAAAAAGATGGTAAAATAACATAATCACACCGTGGAAATCACAGTGATACTAGGGAAGAAAACATAACCTTAGGGGTTCAAAAGAAAAATTAAAACATGATAGTTCTAGATTGTATTCATTAGTAAGGCACATACACTATTAGTTAGACAAGAAAGAAACCTCAATTTGTTATTTAACATATGTAGATGGAAAATTGAGTAAGAGGACGTAGTGTAACACCCCGAAATATACCCTACCAGTTTTCAGACTTGTTTAGGGTATATTAAAAACTAAATGGAATTGTTCGAAAATAAAACGAGAGACCCAGAATTAATAATAAAGCCAAGGGTAAATTAGTCATTTACCACTGAGGATATGAGAGAGGCATAAATCAATAAGTTTATATGCAATTATGGAATTTGAGAAAAGATGGAATATAAATTAGAAAGAATGGAAGGACCTAAATGCAAAAATGAGAAAAGAATTTAAAAATGCAAAGGCCAAACATGGGCTTAACTCAAAATCATGGATAAGATTAATTGGTCTCTCATTTTTGAGAGACCAAAAATGTAGAAAAGAGAGGAGAAGGGGAGAAGATGAAAAGAGGAAGAGGAAGAGAAGAAGAAGAGAAGAGAAGAAGAAAGAAAGAGCAAAAGGTTTGGAATCTAACATTGAGTATGTATCTTTGGAGTTTTGTATGGAGATTATAAATTTTGAATGGGATTGTGTATTTGGACCATGGTAGGGATTTATATGGTTTTCAAACCTAGGGTTTTGTTAGGATTTCATCCCAACCCTAGATTTCCTTTGCAAGAGCTTTGGTAAACCCCAGGATGGCATAAGAAGAGTATGGAATCCTCCTTTCAGGTTGATTCATGGTTTAATCAAGAGTAAATTGAGTTTCATATTTGAGGAAACAAACTAACTAATCTTTCAAATTTTATTTCCAGAGGTTATATCTATATTAGAGTTTGTTTTGAGTAATTAGTGTTTCAAGATGTATTTAGATGGATTTATGTAAGGTTAGAGGCTATGGGGTGATGATGGTGAAAGGTTTTGATGAGTGTAATGAGGTTGAGTTGGTTTAGATGGAAATATATGGAAAAATGTAGAAAACCACCCATTTCCGGGCTTTCCGAGAGTCTGCAATCGTACCAAACAAGAAAATTGCAATTCATATTGATTTTGGTCGACTACAGACTGGTAATCGAATTTTCTGTACTAGTACCCAATGTCTCTACTTTGGACCGTTGTTAGTATTTTACCATAACTTGGTCATTTCATCCGATCTGGAAGCATCTGGGCTACTTAAACTACTTCAAGGAGAACAAATCTCCCCGAAATAGGCACTTCAAATTCTAACCGTATTCGCTCCATAAATCTCACTCCAAGTGGCTATGTTCAAGCCAATTTCTCGTCTGGCTCAAACATAGAGCAGTCCCATTGTTTAGACATATCTTGAGCTCTTGCCCCGACTAAAGATTCTAGCTGGAGAAGAACCTTAGCACCTAATTTCCAGCAAGGAGTACAAAGAACCAAGGTCAACATGGAGTTAAGACCCCCGCAACAGGTGGCCACCGAACATCCTTAGTGTGATATTAAGTAACCGACTAGTCTGGCATGAAAATGCCAGCAATCTCTGAGTTTGGATGATTCACTGAAACATCTCCACTTAAGTAAAGTAGATTATAAAGGAACAAAATACATGAATGAGGTGGGGAATACATGAAAATACATCAGACAAATATATGAAATTCCATATGGAACATGCATGAAACATGAACCAGAATATGAAAGGCAATATGTCATGAACACAAAATGTGGTTAAGAATGCACCTATTATAGATAGTAGTTGAGTTGAACCCATATATCTGCAGGACTACCCAAGCACTGCATATCAATGACATGCAGACTCTCAAGCACGCGGCAGGCACGTATAGTACTCTGAACTCCGAATAGCGCAACGACACCTCCGACCGCGCTCCCAAGACATTGTGCTACTCCTAGCATTCTCCGATTAGCAATTTCCAAGACTCTCCGACAGCACTCGGCACTCTGCTTAACACTCTGCACTGCTTAGCAATTTCCACTTACTTAGCACTTCTGCATTCTCCGAATTGTTTCATCAAGACCTCCTGTCAGTCTTCAAAGACTCGCTCATAGCTACTGACCTCAAATTGTATCACCTCTCGTACTTATTGTGACGGTCCCACTCATTTCTTATCATCAACCGGTAGTCAAACAATTATATATAAGGACCGAATAAGAATGTTAATAAAGAAATGTACATCGCTCTTATCATAATGTACTTAATAGTACCTCTATATAAGTGATAGTTCATATAACTAATAAATTTCCAGATCTAATTAATTTATGTAGTACCCACTAAATTTCCAGATAAGATATGTTCCCAGAGTACCTACTGGTACCTTGTATAAATAAAATCTCTATAGTATCTGATTTAGTACTCCGTATCCGTAATACAAGTATATGATCCGTAAGACAAGTATATGTCTTATCACAAGTATAAGATCCAAATACAAGCATATGCTCCATAATACAAGTATAAGATCCGTAAGACAAGTATATGCTCCTGTAATAAAGATAAGATCCGAAATACAAGAATAAGCTTCGTAATACAAGTATAAGATCCGTAAGACAAGTATATGCTCGATAATACAAGTATAAGATCCGAAATACAAGAATAAGCTTCGTAATACAAGTATAAGATCCGTAAGACAAGTATATGCTCCGTAATACAAGTATAAGATCCGGGTACAAGAATATCTGTGAATACAAGGATAAGATCCGTGAAGACAAGGATATGTCTCGTGAGTACAAGCATAAGGATACGGCGCCAAGCATAAGTTCCTCATAGCATCTACTGGTACCTCAAGAATGTCTTGGGCTCCAGAATCTCTACGAGATCCGATAAGTATCACCGACGTGGGTTCACAGATGTCCTTTGGGAGATCTAAATAATTATAAGTCCGAGACAAGTATAAGAATAAGTCTGATATATATGTCCTTTGGGAGATTTGAATACGTATACGTCTAATACAAGTACAAGTACGTGTCCTGTGAGAGACTTGAACAAGAATACGTTTACTATAAGTACAAATACATGTATAAGTTGTTGTATGAATTGATGAAAAATTATGATATATATTACTGTTATATGCTCCTTATAAATGAGTAAAAGTGCATGTGTTTCTCAGATAAGTCAGATACTCTCACTAAGCGCAGTTTAGCACTGTTTGAACCGTAGTACAGAGAAGATCGTCCTCGCGATCTTCTCAGATACATTTAGGCCATGACACTAGTAGGGTTCACTATAGTAGGGTTCCAATGGGCTCATTTGTAAATGCAAAGTACAAGTTTGTATATGTAAATGGGACTCATGATGGTATGTATATGACATCAGAAACAATGCTACTACTGTGGTAGTTGAGCCAGATTTTTGCATATGATATGCTGACACAGCTTATAAGATTTTATCACACTTAAGGTCTAAAAAGGAAAAACAGTAAAGAGTCCCAAATTAAATTTCTCACGCCTCCGGGAGTGACATGTAGAGGTCGTCCTCGGGACAATAGTTAGCCACCACCTGTGTTTGACACTCAAGCCTTTATGGAGGCTATGAAGATTACTTCCAATGCCATTTAGATCGACTTAAATCACATTTCTATTAAAGGGTGAGTCCCATATGGTGGATTGGGTTAGAGTCTCGAGGACTCGAGACGATGATACGGGAGAGTCAAAGATCATTGGTAAAAGCCTTTTTCCTCGGCACAATTAGACATGGAAGGCTAGGGAGTTCCGTGAGTCAAGCAAGAAACAGACTGTGCTCGAGTTCGAGCCAGTTCCACCAGCCGCACAGTTTCGACACTATGTACACGTATATGGCTAAGGTATGAATTATGGATGGCCTGAAGTTGTCATCCAGGCAAGATTATAGGATTTCCTCCTATGTGACATGGACTCTATGGTCGACTACACTAGATGAGATTTTGCTGAGCATCCGTGATGCGGAGACTAGTAGTAAGAGGAAGAAGGATAAGCCTTCTTCTAGTATGAGAAGAGGCACACTTTAGTCCACGAGGATTCTGATTCGGTCAGCTACTAGTACAAGTCCAACCAAGACTACTTAGCCATCAGTATATATGACATGTTTCTTCACCATCAGCCTAACATTTGTGCGGGATCGGTCTCTTAGAGGCAAGGATCTTGTAGTGGCCATAAGACACCCCAGTCCCGCCATCACGTGACAAGGCCACAACTCAGCTTTTCTCCTTCACCCAGCACCCAGAGGGACCAAGATCGCCCTGTGGTGCAACACAAGCACCTACTATTTCCTCGCAGATGGGCCACATGGGCTGCATGGCCTGGTCGAGGCCAAGACTTCAGCCACATCGTGGACCCAAGGGCTGTTTGACGCTGTAGTCACCGTAGACCTGAGTCACACTAACTGATGATACGTGGCATGTTTCTCAGCTCTCACACTTCTGATAAGAGGTCTTAAACAGGATGCATCATATCTGAATATAGTTTCACAATGTGTGAAAAGCTCAAAGCTTAGAGGTGAGATCTCTCAGAGCTGCTACATGTGAGTTCTCCTTAGCACTGTGGTGAGGATTGATTAGATATGTCTGGATCAGGTTAGACATCTTGTGATTCCGCTCACGGTAATCTTCGGGCAGATGGGACATATAAGATTTCTTTGATGTCGGCTCCTTCGCATGGATCAGTCTGACAACACATCAAGTCCCCGGCACTGATACAGGAGGATTACTTCCGGCCATACACACGAGACTAAAAGATTCGTGTGACTTTTCAAGGAGAAGCACATGCTTACCCAGATCGCACAACCCAGGTGGAGGGACAGTTGATGGGTTAGCTACAAGCCCACCAGGACGAGACTGGATTCGAGCCCACCCTGGTTTGGAGAGCACTGAGGACGCCTTCCAAGAGCTCACCCGGGATTTGGCTCCGCATAGGGACGTAGACTTTGCCTATTGACTACACTCAAGATGCCGCCTACTCTATGACTCCTCATATGGCACCAGTTGGTTGCAGGAACCTGGCATCCAACTGAGGGATTGTTGGACAAGGATTTATTGCACGAGCACTTCACCACGGGCGCTCCTGCCTGCTTGTGAAAAGACTTTACGCACCCCTGACCGCGCATCGACTATCGACAAATAGAACAAAGTTACGATTAAGAACTCCGTATCCATTACCAAGGATTGATGACTTGCTCTGATTAGCCAAAAGGCGCTGGTGGTCTACCTAAGATAGACCTCTCATCGCCATCATCAACTGGTTGGTTAGTATCTTATATCCCTTAAGATAGCCGCTTAGACGCTGATACGTAATTGGAGCTTACAAGGATGCCTTTGATCGACTAATGTCTGGTGGCAATTCATGATCCCCACATATTCCAAACCCTATTTGGATCAGTTTGTTGTGGTCTTTGTTGACGACATCTTAATCTACTCCCGGTCAGAGGAGGAGCATGAGGATCATTTAAGGATTGTTCTCCAGGCACTAAG
Source organism: Tetrastigma voinierianum (assembly GCA_016808115.1). Taxonomy (NCBI): domain Eukaryota; kingdom Viridiplantae; phylum Streptophyta; class Magnoliopsida; order Vitales; family Vitaceae; genus Tetrastigma; species Tetrastigma voinierianum. The sequence continues at coordinate 235,065 of JAEQBH010001985.1, read as the reverse complement.
GGACCATCAATTATATTCCAAGTTCAGTAAGTGTGAGTTTTGGCTTACTGAGGTGAAATTCTTGGGACACGTCATGTCGGCTTCAAGTGTATCAATAGACCCTGAGAAGGTAGAGGCTGTTATGAGTTGGGAGACGTGTCGCCGAGATACCGCAGCTTCTTGACTAAGAGGGCACTACAGGAGGTCCACTGAGGATTTCTCCCTAGCTAGCAACACCTATGACTATCGAATCTCTATAACAGCTTGAGCAGAGTTGACCCAAGCAAGTACATTCATGAGCAGGCAACAAGGCTCACTTCAGCCCCTATTCTAATGGTCCCAGAGAAAGGACAGAGGTACACAGTGTACTGTGATGCCTCTAAGGACAACCGACGGCCTCGATGTTCGCAGAGGGTCAGAGGTTTCGTGGTTCCGTATATCTAAAGAATCATGAGCAGATTACCCCCTACACATTACTTCCAGAGTTACGGCCATAGTCTTTTCCTTAAAGATTCTGGCAACCACTATTTGTAATATGGTGAGCAATTAAAGTATTACACCACAAAAGTCTGAAGTATATTTTCACACAACAGGACCTCAACATGAGGCAACGCGGATGGATGGAGTATTTGGAGGATTATGAATTCACTTTGCATTACCATCCTAGTAAGGAAAATGAAGTGGATGATGCGCTCTGTCGGAAGTCACGGGGAGTACTGGCTAGTGTAGCTTCCTAGGAGTGGTAGATGCTCAAGACTATGGGACAATTTTGACTACAGTATAATGATAAAGCGCAGGGAGCGTTAGGGAGTTTGGTAGCTACGCCCATCTCACTGAAAGGCGTAGTGATTGAGTCCTAAGGGCAGGGACGTGAGAGATATCGGTCCCATCGTGGATCGGGCACAAATGTGTACAAGTAACTAAGGTTTGATCATCCACATAGATGGTAGTCTTTACATAGGGATTGGTTATGGCTCCCAACACCTATTTCAGAGAGGAGATCCTCGTATTCCATCAAGCTCCCGTTTTTCTATGCATCCAGGTGGCACGAAGATGTATCGAGATCTTCGCGCCGTGATATCGAGCGGAATTGAATGACACATTGCAGATTTTGTTCATGATGTCTCATGGTCAAGAGGTCAAGGCGAGCATCGAAGCCGCAGACTACTTCAGCATTAAAGGTAAGGAGTGAAGCAGGAGCACATCACGATGACTTTAGGACCCACTCTGCCAAGCGCATATAGCAAGAGGCGGTATGAGGTTGTGTGGGGTGATTGTGGACCGGCCCATTAAGCTCGGCACATTTTCTAGCCGATGCGATGACCTTCACACCCAGAATTTCATTGATCAGATCTCAGAGAGATTGTCCGATTACATGGAGTGTCAGTCCCTCTATAGTATCGGACACGGATCCCAGGTTTATTGCACACTTTTGGAAGAGTTTCCAAAAGGCCATGGGGACACAGTTGCCAATGAGCACTGCGTTTCATCCACATACATATGGTCAATTGAAGAGGACCATACAAGTTTGAGAGGACATGCTGCTAGCATTCATCCTGGATTTTAAGGGTAGCTGGAAAGAGCACTTGCCCTTAGTGGAATTCTCCTACAACAACTGTTATCGAGCGAGTATATAGATGGGCACCCTATGAGGCTTTATATGGGAGGCCATGCTGATCCCTGATTTGTTGGACAGAGATTGGAAAGCGTTCCATCACTAGTCTAGATTTGATTCGAGATACCTCTGAGAAGGTGGATTTTATTTGGAAGCGTCTTTTCACGGCTCATAGCCGACAGAAGAGCTACGCCGACAAACTACGTCGACCTTTAGAGTTTGAGATGGGTGATCACATCTTCTTGAAGGTGATGCCTAAGAGAGGAGTGGTTAGATTCGACAAGCGAGGGAAGCTAGCGTCAAGGTATATCAAACCCTTCGAGATACTTGAGAGGGTGGGCACATTTTCATATTGGTTAGCGCTACCACTGAGTTTATCAGGTGTCCATGAGGTGTTCCACGTCTCCATGCTCCAAAAGTATACTCTAGATCCAGCTCATGTAGTGGATTAGGGAGAAATTATTGTTGATACTGAAGGGACCTTCGAGGAGGGACCAGTGCATATCTTGGATAGCCGAGATCAGGTTTTGCGACGCAAGATCATGAGGTTAGTAAAAGTGCTGTGGCAACACCGAGGAGTGGAGGAGGCACTGGAACGCTGATGATATAACATGCCACCTATTCTTTCCTATTTGAGGACGAAGGTGCGTGGTCTAATATTTTTCATTAGAATATTAATGCATATGCATGTTTTTGTGTGTACTAGTATGTGTGAATTTCGGGAACAAAATTCTGTTAGGAAGAACAATCTCGAGAAAATTAAATTTTTCTAAAAGGGTAAACGTACTTTCGTTGAAACTATAAATTTTCTAGATCTCGGATGATGAAACGGATTTCACCGTTGAATTTGTCTCACGAAATCTAGTTACCCCGTCAAATTTCATCGGATTCAAAGACAGTCGAAATTTCACTTTTTTCGAGACATTGGTTTTGGGTGACACATAGCATGATCCTGTGGATGCCACATGGCACCTTAGGGGAGGGACATATGGCATGACATGTGGTGCACTTGTGTGAATGGCTTTCATTGAGCCAAGTGTCAAGTGGAGGAATAAACCAAAAAAATAAGAAAATAAAATAAGGAAAAAAAAGGATAAGAGAAGAGAAAAGTCAAAAATAGGGAAGAGAGGGCGACATTTTGGGCAGAATCCCATAGCAAAGGGTGAGGGAGAAAGAGAAAATAAGCTCTACTTTGTATCTCTAAGATTTACTCGAAATCTGACCGTAGGTTTTCGTCATGTGTTACAGTTAGTCCACGACACAGAGCTACATGATACCAAATCTTGAGTCATTAAACTCACGAGGTAGGGAATTTTCCTACTTGGAATATTTTAGCCTAAATGTCATATAATGTATATAAGTTTTTAGGTCAGAATGCCATGTGTGATTAAGTCCCAAGATTTTGGGATTGAATATTGAAAATTTTAATCGGTTTTTGGAAAGTCCTTGATCGTAGGTTTGGTTTTGATCTCACAATAATGTCTTCTGGTTTTGTCAAGGTTTTGATATCACAGTAAATTGTTAACAAATAAATAAAAAAAGGCTTAAGGCCGTATGTTGGAAGGGACCAAGAGGTGCCCCCTCAGTTTTTATATGGGTCCAAGATCAAATATTTCTTTGTGTGTTATTGCTGGAAAAATAAATATTATGTTGTTGTAGTAAAATCATGTTAATATGTAATGCATGATGTATTAACATGGAATGATGAATGGAATATATGTAGGAAATATAATTACTCCAGAATTTATAAATGTCAGATAGCTCTTATTTGCATGTAGCATGACAGCACAAATGGCATGATTGCATTTCATATGCACTACAACATCGCATTGAGCCTGTGTGTCTCGCATGGTACTATTATTCACCATTCTTGTGAGATCATGTGAGCTCCAAATGGAACGTCCAAAATCGAGACTCACTTAGCCAGTAAAACAATAATAATAATAATAAAATCACGTGTGTCTCAAGTGTGCAAGATAAGATCCCCCTCCCCCTCGGGTGAAAGACCTAAATTTTATTCTTGGTCATACATATGTATCCAGCGATGATGAAAGTTTGCGAAAGTGTAGGAAGATCGTATGGTTTAATATGAGAGACCCCTAAAGGCAACCCAAATAAACACACATGGAATTTCCACATAAATTAAAATCGAGTGCTGTCTGAATGGTTTTGTTACAGTGAAACACCAATGGCTGGTTTTTCACATTAGGAGTTGCAAGTGTGAGGGAGTCGGTTGTTGACTGGATCAGAGTATGTACACAAGTGTATAACACAATTACCAAAATATTATTATCTAATCCCCGGCAATGGCGCCATAAAACTTGTTAATCGGACCAAAAGATGTATACAAATTTATGACATCATCACCTAAGGACTATTATCTAATCCCCGACGACAATACCATAAGACTCGTTAAGACTACATCAATAAATTGTTATGGATCAAAACACCTATTCAAATTTGAGACTTATTGCCCAAGGACTATTGTCTAATCCTCAAGAATAAACCATTAAACTCGAGGTACTTTTAAGTATCACTTGATTAAAGATATTTTGTAAGAATAAACTGTATTTTCGTGTGGTTTTGATCCAAAGATAATGCAAGTGCATGTGCTCACAAGTAATAAAATGGATTTAGTAGTCCGCATATCGATCCTGCACAGATCTCAAGAATCTTTTCAATCAACTACCAACTACTTAAGCTCCATACCATTTTGACGATAATACGATAGTGAGATTTTGCTTGAAAGTCAATGAATGATGTAAAGAAAATGGATGAACAATAAATGAATTGAATATTGAAATATCAAAATAACAAATTTAGATTTCCAATACATCTTAAGCATTGAATAATCAGCTATTGTGAAGAATCAATTTACAATTCCACATCAAGATCTTGGTTTTCTCGAACTACGTATCTTTAAAACTAAATCCAAGGATTAATATAGTGTGTGTGATTCCACCTCAAGCCCGAATTCGACCCTAAGAGGGTAGAGTCCGAACCGGTTCTGACGCCCATTTAACCTTCTTTCATTTACATTTGTATTAAGTTTTATTTTTTCAAAAGTGTCACGAATTCGAACTTCAGGCCCGACCCGAATGGTATTAGATCCAACCTGAGCCCGTTTACTCCGATCGCTTTTATTTATCTTATTAAAACGTTTAATTAATTGTTTAATATTTAAGCTGCTTTTCTGGGCCATAGCTTCCACAATCATAAATGTATCTATGCCTTTTCAAATGATATTCAAAACTGCTCCTGGTTTAACCTTTGTTTTAAAAAAAAATAAATACCAATTGTTCACAGAGATGATATGCAAATGACTCCGAGTATACACTTATACGTCAGACTTCCTCTCTATGACTCTACAAGAAGACGATCTTGTCTCCTTCCCGTCTAATTCTTCCCGAAACCCAAGAGATGATAAAATCATACGCTAAGCATTTTCATGCTTAGTGGTTCTATACATTTCCATTCCAATATTCAATGTAACTTTCACATGAATTTGAACATTAAACCATGCCTATTAATTCAACAAATACTCATGCTATTTATTTTTCACATGCTTTCAATTTCTAAATAATTTACCAAATCACATCATGCAATTTCAATGCAACAATTCATTTCACAATTTAATTCATGAGATTTAAGCATATACATAAAAAAATTCTCATTTACACTCCTCAATGTTGGTTATTTCACTTGACTATTCAATTCACACTTCGACCTGACTATTTGATGAATCCCGCCCTTATTATTATTATCTAAGAATGTGCGCACACATTTAACACCCGGGTCTCCCATCACGACGATGCCGCTTTGGTGCACCCCCGACATGTGGTATCACTTAATGCCATATGTGCCATCATGATCTGATGCCGACAGTGCATCCCGCCAAGTAACATTTCTTCAATGCCACGCCCATCATGATTCGATAGCCATTGCACTCGCCAAGTGGGACATTGACAATTTCGGTGCTCGTGATTTATGCCGATTATGCATCCCGTCAGCTAAGCCATTCAGATATCGATAAAAATCTAAGATGTCGAATCATCTGATCGATTTACATTTCGGGATGACAATCACATTCATTCTGCCAAATATCACTCATCTCCATATTCACTTTCGTGATTCTCTTTCAAGGATATACTCAATCTATGTACTCATCATATACACATTCATGCACTCATTTCATATGCTTCGGGTAAACTACCCAAAATACTCGATATTAGAATAGAGTCGAGAACAAACATGCAAAACTTGAATCAAGAATAGATTCAGTAGAACAAACCCAAAATCTTTGCACTTTTATTCCAATCCTTGGAATCTCACCTCGCTTTGGCTTTTCCTGCCATCCCATTCCAAAACCATTAAAGAACAATATTATTTGTGTGTACTAGTAGTTTGGTTAGGATTTCGATTTTTCGGAGTGCACTATGAGTTCCAATTAAACAAGCTATATATATGACTTTGACTCAATGGGCTTCCATAGAGCAAGAACACTGAACTGAGTTCGTATCGTAGGAGTTAGACCTTCCAAGTCGAGGTCATACACAAGCCAAATCCTGAACCGACGAGTTTATTCTGAACCTGACGAGCTCGTCTATCACCTCGGTCAAAATCTTCTATACCCGTACAACATAATGCATTCTGACTCAATGTGGGCTTTCCATAGAGTCCAAGAACACCCAAACGGAGTTAAACGGCGAGCATACGACCTCTCGAAGTCGGAGGTCACGCGTAGTCAACCCCCCGACGAGCTGACCTGAACTGACGAGCTGCACTGAAGTGAAGAGCTCATTCAAACACATCGGTCTGACATCTAACATCCTCCTCAGGCATATGAATGTATTCTTGACTCCATGGGCTTTCCATAGAGTCCAAGAACACTCAAATCGGAGTTCAAACGAAGGAGATATGACCTTCCGAAGTTGGAGGTCATACATAGTCAACTTTGACGAGCTGACCTCGAACTCATCGAACACCGCTTGACGAGCACCGCTTGATGACCACCGCGACACCCACCGCTTGATCTACCACTGTTGGACGACCACCGTTGGACGAAAGCACCGCTTGAGACCCACCACTCGCTGATTTGACATCGTTTGATGACCACCGCTCGACGCACCACCATCTGACCCACCACCGCTTGATCTACACCGTTGATTCCACCACCGCCGATCTACCACCGTCGTGATCACCACCGCTTGGACGGTCATCGCTTGGATCGTAATAATCGCTTGACTCCACCACCGCTGGATCATCATTGTTGGATACCACCGTTTGATCTAATCGCTTGGATCTAATTAATCGCTCACACCCCGGTTTGACGAATTAATCGACCTAATTTGATCGCTCAAAGCAAAAATACCTAACTCTGGCCCGCGTAGTCCGACTAAGAAAATTCAGTGTCAACACTGCTCATTGATGTGGCTACAATTTCACAGAAGGATTTACTATCAAATTCCTTTATTTCTGATCCAAACCTGTTCTAAGGTACGGCTAGCTGGACCCGAACTCGGACAACCGACCACCAGATTTAGTTGGCCGACCTCGCAAAAGGACTATAACTTAGTTCCTATGAGGTCCAAACTGAGAAATTCAAAAGCCTAACATCAAGTTAATTGATGTGGCTACAATTTACTAGAAGGACACACACTACCAAATCCCTTCAATTGTGTAACCAAAAATCAGCTCTAAGGTCTCATTATCACATGACTACCACAATGTGACAAATTTCCCATGGCTTTTAAAATGCAACCAAACTTTCCCTAAGTGGCTGATAATCACCAAAATCCTTAGGGTAGAAGAAGACCAAGTAGGAGAAGACTCCACCTCATGGAGTTTGTCGGAAGTCCCCCGTTCCTCGTCTCTCTACTTGTAGCCTTGTCACTAGGAAGGACTTCCCTCCGTGTTTCAAGACCTATGGTCTCGATCGTTTGAAAATCTAGAGAGAATGTGGTTCTCTAACTTTCCTTTCTCTATTTTTCTATTTCATGGATCACTCTAACGATTTTTAAAAAGGAGTGAAGCTTCCTCCCTTTCCTACATGCCATAACATTTCCTTTGATTTTTCCTTTATTTCATTTTGTATTTAGTCCCTCCATTTCTATTATTCTTCATTAAGCTCCCTATTATTTCCCTTACTATTTATTTCTCAAAATTCATTTAGATATCTAAACTTATTTACAATTGACCCTTAGGTCCCCATTTGCTACCTATATTTTCTTTTCACTCAATATCTCCTGATTAAAAATCATTTAATCAATATTCATCTAAAAATCTCCAAAAAAAAAAATAATAACACACACATCAAGTTGGGCCTAATTATATCCCTGAATATATAATAATTTTATTATAAAACTTCTAGGGTATTTTTGGGCTGCCATAAAGAAAATCGATCTTCCATCATTACGCTCATCATCTCAATTTTAATTGTTTCTCTCGAACACGTGGGGTGAAATAACTACTTTAAAACTAGTTGCCTGCTCTGGGTATTTTTCTTCTCAAATACTACACCACAACATGGACTCCACTGAAATTCTTCAAGTGAGTCACTTAGGTTGCACTGCATCGGTTCCTCACCTCAAAATTAGAACAGTTTACTTTCTTCCTCGATTAGATCCTTGCTAACACTGGATCGAATTCACTATTTAATCAGTGAACTCTCTGTCTACTTAAATTTATAACTCACTAACCCATTCTACTACAAGCGAGAAAAGGATGTATTGATTTAAAATATACAGCGCATTAGATCAGCAATATCAGTTCAAATACTCCTTCCCTCAAATTACGCTTACCTCGTGAATGCCTTCTCTCGTGTCACCCGCAGGGCCTCCCGAAATCGTGAGCTGAAACAACTTATGGTACAAGAGATCAAATCGGGATCAATTCCAAGAACACGCAAAACCAAGAAGTCGACAATATCCTCAAGTTTAGCTACATATGAATAAACATCATAGAAAGATTATTTCGACAATAACGCTAATTCAGCTGCTTCTGGTTTCTAAATTACTGATTATACCATACGGCTTCACAACAAGAAAACACAAATCGGAAATCGGGTGTTTGAAATCCTAGACTACCGAATTCGAACAACCAGCGTAATTTTAAGAAATATATATCACATTCAGCCTGGATCCTTACAAATCTAACGCTCCTAAATCCAAATTAGAACAAATACACACTAATCTAATCTAAAATAAAATGGAAAGGAAACGAAACAAAGAAAGAAAAGAAAAGAAAGAAAGAAAATAAAAATACAGAGCCTTCAAAGAACCTGCATCTCCTTCAAGTCGCCAAGAGCCGCTTCTCGTTGGTAGCAAATTCTTCGCATTTATAGGTTCTGAAGTCACCTAATTCCAATGCGCTTGTGGATTTCCCAAATGGATCTGCCCATGTTACTATCCAGCCACACCTCAAAGCCCTTGTCATGACATCGCTTAGTTCAAGTACTTGTTGCAACATTTATCAGAAGTCATGATATTCTTTGTTTTCTGTAAGACCACCTTATGCCGCGACATGAATCAATGTCATGACATCAACCTTTATTCTCTCGCAACTTTAAATTATATTTCATGTCGCGACATCAATTTTTTGTCGCAACATCACTCTATGCTCCATAGCTGTGTTTTAATCGGTTTGCTCCATGTTGCTAGACATCATTTTGTCGTGACATCGCTCATGTCTCAGCCCTTCAATCCTGATGATTTGATGTCGCACATCATCTTCGTCATGATATCACTTTATGGCTCGCAGCCTTGAATTGGTCGTTCCTAGTGTCGCGACATCGATCTCTTGTCGCGACATCAGCTTGAGTCTCTGCAGCCTTGAACTTGTGTCTTCTTATGTCGCGACATCGATCTCTTGTCGCGACATCAACTTTAGTCTCCTGAGGCTTCAACCGGTGTTCCCCGATGTCGCGACCTCAATCCCTCGTCGATGTTAGCCACGTTTTGAAGCTTTCCATCGATATTCCCGGCGTCGCGACATCAATCTCTTTGTCACATCAACTTTAGAATCAGAATCGTAAACCGGTATTCTTTCTTATGTCGCGGCATTCATCTTACGCGACACGCCCTAAGCTCCCGTGTTCTTCCAATCTATAGCTTCATGTCGCTGACATCAATCCCTTGTCGCGACATCACTTTATGGAATTGCAGCTTCAACTGAGCAAGTCTCATGTCGCGACCGATCTTGTCGCCGACATCGATACGGCTCTATAAATAACTGCTTTGCTTTCGTGTCATGACGTTAATCCTCACGCGACTACGCCTTTAAATCACATCAGCTTTCATCTTTCAAACCCGTCATAGCTCATGCCTTTGTCACGACCTCCATCCCTTTGTCGCGATCGATCTTCGCCGCGACATCACGTATAGTTACGACATCATTTTAAGTCTCTCGGGTTAGTCTTCGCGTTTCACAATGCCCGTCGCGACCGCACTGCTCTTCAATTTCCTCGATGTCGCCGACTCGTATAATCGACCGGACAATGAAAGCCCAAAACTCGCAACATTAAGCATCACCTGCTTCATTTCTCGCCCCTGCCATTTTTTGTATTTTTACTCCACCGGGACATACGATTTTCTACTACTTTTCCTTCTTTCTTTCACACTCCCTGCTAATAACAAATTGGTGAGTTTCTTCATAATTCTGCATATTAATTATTCCTTTTCGGATGAAAATCAAACAGAAAAATTGATTAAAAATAGATGACTTTTAAGCTCATCATCGGTCGAGACTCGGTTAGCAATGAGGAGTCTCATCTTGCATGACACGGAACATTCCATATAGGATTGCATTATTTATATGGAATATGATTTAATGTTTTATGTACGTCATTGCCTGTGCATTTAGGCGAGGAGTAGCCCTTGTAGGATAATTTTTCTACTAGGCATTGCTCACCCCGTCGTGGGACCCCCTTTCTAGTACAAGGGGTGTACAGCGAGAGGGCGCTCCGACGAGGTCGTGATTATGGAGGAGGCGAATGTGTGGCCTTGATATTTCCTTTGTAAAAAGTATTTTGTATAAAAGAATTGTAACTAAATTCTTTTGGGACTATTGTCTAAATAGTCGGGTATGTAATTATGGTAAAAGGGCCATGATCGGACTCTTACGAACTGTAATTAAGCGTTTTATTTTCATATTTTAGATTTAAATGTGAATGAATGAGTCCTGGTAAAGGGATGTATATATTGGGGACATAGACATATGGATCCTATGGGTCACACTACTCACAGGACTCTCGGATAGTTATGATTATATTGTTATACAAAGTCATATGTCAGTAGAGCTCCCGAACAAAGAAACTCGCCCAATTTTTGTGAAAATATTGATCTCGAGTAAATGACACAACAAGGTGGTATCGTCACCCCAAAATCCACGTGAATTCCGCGGTTGATCTAAGTTGTCAACGAGACCCCCGGATCTAGGGTGTCACATATATTTTCCATGATAAAACTAAACATGAGAATATTATTTTTCGTAGTATTTTTTTTTCTTTTCCTTAGTACTTTGCGGATTCCAAACGGAACCTACAAGTTGTGTTGAGGGAATCTACTAAAGTTTCAAGAAATGATAAAAACTAATGTAGAAGTATCAAATGAAGAAGAAAGGAAAGGAACAGGACTACATGGGATGATAGTGTGCTGTTCTGAGGTAGAAGCAGAGGACACACTATGATTTTTATCTCTAGAAGAAGATAGAGATGAAACAAAACAAGGTGATGACCTGGGACCTGAAGACACTTGTGGTAAAACAAAAGATGAAGTTCCATATCTGATACAAATGATGGAGAGGCAGATTTGGACAAAAAAAAGACTGATAAAAAGAATTCTCATCAAAGTGAACACTCCGAGCTATTGAAATTCGCCTTGTAGGATGCAGATATCTATAACCTTTGTTAAGAGTGATAGCCAAACAGTCCCTTAATATGGTTATAACCTCCTAACCACTTGAGGTTCGAGAATAGTCTATTAAATCACTTTATAAATATCTCTCTATTCTCAAAATGTAATGTAATGTATCACATTTTGCACACTGCTGCTTTCTATTTCCCTTTGTCATTTGCCTTCTATCATGGTATCGTGAGCTTATGGATTGAAAACCCTAACTTTTCTTTCTTCGATCTTGCCACAGTTTTTCTTTCCCAAAAAATTTCTTTGTTTCTTTCGATCGTAGAGCTTGAACTCGATTTCGATCCGTGAATTCTTCTGCTTTTCTTTCTTATCAAACCTAGTTTCTTTATCTCGCTAAATGGAGAATTCATCGATTCAATCTTCTCGGGGCGCTACAGAATTTGTTGTTGGCAATTCAGCCTCCAAGCATAAACACTCAATCATCCTCTACCTATCAAACTTGGATGCAACAATTATATCCTATTTAAAACTCAAATGGAGAATGTTTGCGGTTTGCAAATGGCTTCAAGATTTCATCGATGGTGTTAAACAAAGGTCCACCAAGGTCCAGATTCGCGAAATCAATCTTGAGTTCTCGTTTGGGAACTGCACCGAAGGAACTATATTTTTGGTAATACAGTTCAGTTTCAGTTTCTCTATTTCTATCGTCATGTCGTCTTCTCTATCAAAGAGAACTATAGCCAAGAAACAAACATTTTGAAGACCGAAAATCAAGCTTAAGTGTTTGTTATAAGGTCGTAAGTAAGGAAACATACATAACCAAATATTTTTAGGAAGTGATAATTAGGTTTCATGCCAAAGAATGTTTCAAAAGGAGTGGAAATTTGGAGAACTTGTGTAGAGGTCGACAAGACGATGAGTCAAGAAAAGCCCCACCATAATTTAAGATCCATGTATTTGTGGGCAAAATGAAAACTAACTAAAAATCATATATAAATCAAAATATACTAAACAAAAATAAAAAGAAAATAAAGAAAAAAATATACAAAGAGTCTTCACCACTGTAATTCCTAGATTGATGTGGTCGGGCACAATGCCCTAAATACGCTTCATTTTATGATTCTCTCCAATGTCAGCCTGACTTCACATCGCGCTTGTGGATCCCCAAAATTCTGGCCTAAATTGGTTACTCTGTCGTGACCTAGAAAGTTCTGTCGTGACCGAGTTTTAAGTCTTTGTCGCTAGCTTATGTCGCTGCTTGTTGTTTTCTTTTACGACTTGATTTCTAAGCTCTTTCTTGGACTTTGTCATGACAGACTTTGATAATGTCGCGACAAAATTTTGATGCAGCAATCTTGTTCATGTCACAACGGGAGTGTCTTGTGTCGCGACACCAAATTTGTTGCAACCAGTTCTTTTTATACTCCTACCTCTAGAAACTGTCACGACAAGCATTTTTCTTTTTAGCTTGTCTACTCTATTGCGACAGACTTTTCTATGTAGCGATAGGAATTCTTTTGTTTCTTCACAATTTCTATCGCGAAAGAGTTTTCTTTTGACCCCGAAGGGATTTCTTTTCTAGTCCTTGTTGCTAGTTGAGTTGTTTGTTGCGATAGAGGGATCTTTGTTGCGACAAACTTGACTTGGCTAATCTCAGTTCTTTTTCAATTTATATCACGACCGAGTTTTCTTCTGTCGCGATAGAATTCTATCAACTTGCGCTTATCACGCGACATAAAACTACTTTTCAAGGAGCAGAGATTTCACATCAATATTTCACCATGTCGCAAATATACCCCTTTGTCGCCATTCATCTTATATATTGCTCTTTAACTTCTATACTTAATAGCAGAATCTCTTGTCACGACATAATTTCAACCTCACATAGCCTTGTTTGTCGCGATAGAAATAATCTTTATCATACGTAGATTTGTCAGTTTTTAGTTGTGATTTTTGAATGTAATGTTGCAACGGGATTTTTTGATGTGATAAAAATTCTTGCTTGAGCTGGCTCCATATTGAAAACTTTGTCGCAACATAAAAATACTTGTCTCAGTTGACTTGTGTTGTATTCTTGCTATTTTCTGTCGCAACAGAGCTATCTTTTATCACGATAGAATCCATATGATAATCTTCAGCCTTTTATGTTGCAATAGAGGAAGATTGTCGTGACAAAGTTCCTTTCCCATTTGCCTTGATTATTGTCATGACAGAGTTAAGGGTGTCGTGACAATCTTCTTTTCATTCTTCTTTAGCAATGTCACGACATAGAACTCTTTGTCATGACTTAAATGCTCTTTCAGCCTTGAGTTCTGCCTGCTACTTTGTTTAGACATATAGCTGCTGGCTGTGACATAGTTCTCTAATTTGCTGGAAATTTTGTCGCGACAAACAAAAACTATGTCATGACAGATACTACTGCAATTTCCACTTTTTTTTGCTTCTTTTCTACTGGAATTATCACCTTTTTCAGTTAACACCTGTGAAACACAAAGTTGGTGAATATTCCATAATTTGGCATAAAAATATATCTGAAACTGTTAAAAACATGCTAGAAAAATGGATTAAAAATAGATGAGTTTAAGACTCATCAGCTTCCCAGTTGGTCATCTAGCACATGCAGTGTGAAATGCATGTTATGGTGGAGCTTCTCTTTCTTATAAAGGATGAAAGAGTGTATGTCTTGCTCTAAATTGTTAAACAAATAACATCATATGAGTCTTAGTCTTCTTTTTCCAAAAGCATCAAACCTGAAACTTTTATTTCCACATTCCATGATGTTAAACAACAAGTTCCACACTCAGTTTCCTCTAAATAGATACATGAATGGTGGGGTTAAGCATTCATGTCGATTCAAACAAAGAATCTCATCTTGATTTTCATCAAGGTGACCTAATAAGTGATAATATGACTAGAGTCGCTCAGTCCTCTAAATTAAGGTCTCATCTCTACTCGCTCCTACAGCGCTAGAGGTGATTACTCATGTGAGAGAGTCAATCAAGTCTATCGACATACATTATTTGAATTGTGCTAAGGGCATTTTCAACATATTCACAAAACAACAAAAAACAAAAAAAAACAAAAAAAAAAAAACAAGCGAACCATGTGAAATGCTCTTTATCTTATTGTAAGAAGATCATAAGTATTTTGTTCTATTCAGTCACATCCACATAAGCTTAGGGATCTCACATGCTTCACAAATGCATACCTGGCTATTGATTTAGTAAATGGGTTTGCTACCATTTCATTGGTAGGAATGTGTTTTAGAACCACTTCATTTTGTGTGATCATATCTTTGACGAAATGATATCTAATCTGGATATGTTTGTCTTCCCATGATATTTCATATCCTTAACATAAGCCAATGCAGCCATGCTGTCACAATAAAGAGTCATGGGCTCAAAAGCTGTTTTAACAACCCCTATGTCTTGTAAAAATCTTCTCAACCAAACTGCTTCCTATATTGCAAAGGAGCAAGCTACATATTCCGTCCATCAAGCCAAGTATATATAAGATTGTTGCCACCCTACATATTGCACAACATAAACAAGAACGATATTCAGATTCGCTGATTTATGCTGATCAGATCGCTCTAATCAGCATCCGTATAACTAATCAATCGCAGTCTTCCCTTGGTAGCACAAAGACACAATCTGTTGTTCCTTTTAGATATCTCAAAATTCTCTCTTCACTCGCCTCGAAAGTGTTCTATGCTCGATTAGGATCAAATTGGCTGTTAGGCCCAACATAGCATATGTCTAGACATGTGAGCATCACTGCATACATCAGACTTCCGATAGCACTGGAGTAAGGTACTTTAGACATTTGTTCTTTATCTTCAAGCGACTTGGGACACATATCAAGACTAAGGCTCAAATTTCTCTCAACAGGGGTGTCCATAGACTTGTAATCATGCATATGGTAACACTGCAACATTTTCTTTATATACGTCTCATGAGACCTAGGAGGAGTTTTGAGCGATCCCTTAGGATCTTAACACCAAGTACATAGCTAGCCTCCCCCATGTCTTTTATTTCAAAATTTGATGATAACCACTTCTTGGTCACATCTATCAATTGCTTATCATTTCTAGCTATTAATATGTCATCAACATATAAGGATAGAATTATGAGGTGGTTATTTGAACGTTTAATATACACACAATGATCCTCTTCCATCATTGTAAAACCATCTTTTAACATGGCTTGATGAAATTTGAGGTTCCATTGTCTTAAGGCCTGTTTAAGACCATAGATGGATCTTTCGACCTTGCAAACTTTGCGTTCTTATCCTTTGAGCTCGAAGCCTAAAGGTTGATCCATATAGATTTCATCATTGAGCTCTCCATTAAGGAAAGCAGTCTTAATGTCCATTTTGTGTACTTCTAGATCCATTCTTGTCACAATGGCTAGAATGAGGCGAATTGATGCGAACCTGACCACAAGCGAGAAGGTCTCTTCATAGTCAATTCCCTCTTGTTGTGTGTAACCCTTAGCTACTAATCGAGCCTTATATCTGTCAATTGTCCCATCCACCTTGTGTTTAATATCAAGAACCCACTTGTTCCCAATGGTCTTACAACCTGACGGTAAATCAACCAAATCCCAAACTCGGTTTGATTCCATTGAATTCATTTCCTCTTTCATAGCTTCAAACCACTCTTTAGCTTTAGGACCAAAAAAGCCTATTGTATTTTTTTAGGCTCTTCTTCATCATGAGCAATCATGAAAGCTTCCCCCTCAATCTCAAAGCGAAGCGACCCTCTCACCATTACTACGAGGTCGAGATTGTTCATGATCTTACTCCATAGGAACATGATCTAGCAAATTGTCACTCCCACTCGCTTCAAGTGGGGTTAGACTTTCTATGTTATCTGGTCCTATAAGTGTTGAATCAATGATTCTTATACCCTCACTGACCATAGGATCTTCCATTTCATAGAAATGAGTATCCCTATCTATCTTACCTCATCCCGAAAAGTCCTCTTCCAAGAATACAACATCTCGTGACTCAATTTTTGTTACACTTCCATTTATATCTTCCCCTAAGAAGGTATATCCTTTGGAGGACTCTGAGTATCTTATGAACATACATTTCTTCCCCTTAGGACCAAGCTTCCCATATTCATGAAAAACATTATGAACATAAGTTGCACACCCCTATAGACGAATAACGTTCAAATCAGGCATCGCACCTTTCCATACTTCATACTGAGTGTGGGAAGGAACATACTTAGATGGAACTCTATTTAAAATGTAGGTCGCAAATTCATTAGTGCATCCCCCAAAAGGAGATCGCAACTTCGCGCCATCATCGACCTTACCATTTCCAAAAGTGGTCCTATTCTTCTCAGCCACACCATTTTCATTACAAGGCAGTAAGGAATGGTTAGCTGCCTAGCTATACCCTTTTCATCACAATATCCTTTAAATAGGTCAGATAGATATTCACATCCTCTATCGATCCATAAATATTTTATTTTTGTGTTTAATTGATTCTCAACCAATGTACTATATCTTTTGAAGCAATCCAATGCTTCAAATCTATGGGAGATCAAATAAACGTGACCAAATCGAGTGAAATCATCTATAAAAGTGATGAACATTGAGCCCATGCCTTGCCCTCACATCCATTAAGCCACAATTTCGTGAGTGAATAAGATCTAAAGGAAAACATGCTCTCTCGCTTTACCAAAAGGAATCTCGTCACTTCCTACCATGCATCAAGCCACATACCAACAAATCTATCTTATCTATAGATCCCAAAAGACCAGCTTTAGCTAATCTCTTTAGATGGTCCTGCCCTATGTGTCCCAACATGGCATGACATTTAACATCATTCATAGAAGAACCACTACTTGAATTTCCAGTGACAAAAACAGATGTGGTTTTATTGATTGGAATAGTATCTAATACAATAAACCTGTCTGGCATAAATCTATACCCATAAACTATGTTGTCCAGTAATAACATAATCTTATTCAAATACAGTTTTAAAACCAAGCTTAACCAAAACTACAACATAAACAAGATTCCGACGAACTTTTTGTTGGGCAAGGTGCCCTAAAAGCATGTAATTTGTACTGCTTCATGAAAACAAATTTCTATATTTGATTCTTTATACATGTGTTATATAATTTAGTAAATATCATAAAATCCCAAGTTTATTAATGTAACTATAATCTTAGTATATAACAATTATATATGAGATGATTAAGATTATAGATAATAAACTAAACTGTCCGTAGTGAATAAAGTAAAGGATCTTCGATCTATAATACTACTAGTACCTACCCACTAAACATTAAGAATGCAAGAATCTCTGATCAAGATTACTCGATGTAGTTAAATTAAATGGAGGTGCTTTTATGTAACTGACACATATTAGACAAAGACTGGCACATGGATTAAACCTAATTAATATACCGTTACTATTAAGAGTTTAAACTCGTGTCACTAGATGATCACATGCATTGATCTTAACCCGAGTAGCCATGGACTTATTTATTTCAATTGGGCCTTTTGATTCATAGTTACTTATTGTCCAAGACAATTCCAATATTTATGTCTTAGAGGCCCATCGAGATGTGGTCAGAACATGTCCCACAGACATGGAATCCAAACCTTCGAGCGGCCTGATAATCGGGTTCCCTCAAGTGTTAATTCGAACCTGAATTAGCTTGAGCGTCTAATTTATACTGTGCTTATAAATTAACTGCTCACTCAGTGAATTAACGAACTTAAGGATAAAGATATCACTAAAGGTAAACGGTAATTTCACCTAACTCTACCGATGGACCAATTTTGATGATCGAATCGCATGCAATGATTATATCAACTGACTACTCAGTATCACTACGTAAATTATCTAATTACAAGAGTTCAGCTTCGCATTTTTAGAATAATATCGAACTAATAAATTAGATTAATTTATTAAAGAGTTTAATTAATTATCAAATTTATCGAGCTCGAATTACAGTCCATGTGTCCTGCCGCCTGTAAACATCGTACATGATTAAATTTAACAAAGAAATCCCTTGAGGGCATATAGTTGAAAAAGAAATTTTTTCATAGCAACTATGTAGTAATTATCGAATAATTAAATGTTACCTAATTAATTATTGAATTAATTAATTAATAGTAATTACTATATGGATGAAATGGTTAATTTGAGAAATTAACTTATTTATTTTTTGTCACTTAATTTGAATTAATTTTAATTCAATATTTAAATATGTCACTTAATCCAATGGTTGAGATCAATTCAAGGCATATTATAAATAAAGGCAAAACCTAGGCGTCAAAGGGTGATAAAAAATTAGAGAAAAAAAGAGAGAAAGAGTTTCACTTTTTTTTCCTCCATCTAACCCTCTTGATTTCATGTGTTGAGAATATCAAGAGTTCTAAAAACAAAACCTTTGTTAATATGTACGCCCACACGTACCCTGTAGTTAAGAGGAAATCCACAAGACGTGAAAACATGGAGAGAAAAAAAGGATCTTCGAAGTCAATAACCATACTCGCTTTTAAAAAATCACTCTTAATTTGATTGAAAGTAATTCTTCTTTATTATTTGTTGATTAGTATGCATGTACTATAGGATCGTAAAAAGAGTTTTTATTAATTTTAAATTTACTGTATCTTCAAAATCTTTCGGTCGCAAACTTTGTTTTGAACTTAAAACCTTCATTGTATAAGAGCTTCGCCTATGTGTATATGCATATTAATGAGTATGTGGGCATTCTTGCATTATTTTATAATCTTGTGGATGTATAATTGTTATATATTGATGAATGTGTGAATGTATGGAATTTTTAAAGTGTCGTTAATTGAATGGTGTTTCTCAAGTTGGCATTTGTTGATTTTTTTTTTAGATCTCGTGTGTTTGCTAAGGCTAGTATAATTTTTTTTTTAATTTATTTTGTAAAAATCTGCACACAAGAAGATCATATCAGGATCTAGAAAGTGATCAACAAATGGATTGTAGCCACACCTCTCAGCTTTCTATACCTTCAAAAATCGTCTTATATGGACATCTAGAGAGAAAGTTATGCCTAAGATACGGGATGACGGGAAACAACTTCGTTTTCTATTCTTTTTTGCTCTTCATTACTTCTTCTTCTAGCCCTATATTTGTCGGACCAATGCTGGTGACTATGACTCAAACTAAAGGCCTAAAAGGTTTTAGGTCTCATGGAGAAAATTACTGGCCTATCAATAAAGAGTTATCAATTTTACCCAAAAGAAGTTTCTGGGTTATTGAATCAAGAGTCATGGATCTAAGCTGACAAAGAGCCATAGTATAAGGGAGTTATGTAACCAGCAGTAAGCCCAACTTTGTAATTTATTTATTTATTTATTCATTTACAAGGGTTATAATTTTAGGAAATACCTAAGACACTCCAACCCGCTTTCTTTTATTTATTTATTTTTTATTCTTTTATTATCATGATATGATTGATAACATGTCCATGCATTTAAATATGCCATACATGAATACCTACTTAATGCCTTTGCATACATAATTTTTCCTAGAACATGATAATTAGGATTGTCCTATGTGCTTATCTTGTTCATCTTTGATGGAACAATTAATTAAATAATGTGCTAAGTTTAATTAGCTAAACTTGGTAAAATTCATATTAATTTAATTTGTTTACAGACATCTAAAAAGCCCAAATTTTTCCAACGTTAATAAAATAAAGATTTTATTGATTAATGATAAATTTGACTTAGGCTCAACTATTTTATATACTAGGTTTACCTAATAGTTAGGCCCACTTAATTTATGGATTAGATTGTCTAATTAACTTAGTACCAATAGGATTGGACTCATAATTTGATTAGAGTTCACATCTTAGTAATTAATTATATAGGGTATAATAATTGTCTAGGTGTGGACCCTACCAGATCCAAGGGTCGCCGCGATTCGCTTTTAAATGAAAAGAAAAAATGTGGGTTGATTTTCAAGTTTTGGAAAATCCGTCCTCAAGGAGTAACGGTTTTGCTTTGGAGTCACCACTTACTTTCTATCTTTATTTTATGAAGGGGAAAACCAAGTAAGAACAAAAAAAAACCCAATGACTCCAGTATGGAAAAAGTGGTCTGCAAAAACTAGACTGGCTCGAGGATCGACATCTATCTAGAAGGTACCATATGAGGTAGCACCCTCCGGGCTGTGAACTCAAATTGTACTAGTGAATTGGGCATGGGAGCACATGGGTCAAAGATCAAATAGTCTCCTAGGCTAAACATACAACTTAGATCACACCAACCTAATTGGTATCTAGCATGCTTAAGAACACTCAACCAAAAGGGCAAATGTCGCGTACCTATGGTCCCTGGCCATGCGCTTCACCAAAGGTTAGCCAACAAACATAGAAAGCATGCATGACACTCAAACACAAAACATCCATGTGAAATTCATTACCCAACATTAAAGCACATACATGTGGCCCCTATCCCAACGCTATAGGGGAAAGTTAGTTGTACGTTTCGAGCATACTGTTCTCAAAATTAATTATCGAAATCAAATCGAGCTAGGAAAAACCATACATTGCATCTCAGCCACTCATTGATGCTACAACACTTGTCAAGCTATACAAACACGTCTATTCATCTCAAAGAATCGATCTCGATAAAACACTAGACTATTGGCTGCTTAACCAACTAAATTGACCCGCATAGACCCTAATTCTTATGAATCCAAAATGGAACCACATTAACCTGAACTAAACCCCATTTCAGACCATAAACGTAGCCCTACACTGATTTGGAGCGAATGGGCTAGACTCACAAAGGTTACAGGCTTCAATTAAACTGAAATTGGACGACCCCCAAACCCTACAAACCGGGGCTGGATCCGGGCTCTCAACCACGACCGCTTGAGAGAAATTCTGAAAATTTTTTCAGAACATTCCTACAGATTAAGGAAACCAAAAAACAAACATCAGACACTCCGACAATCGAATGAATCAGATTTAACCCAAACAATGCAAAGTACCCTAACTACTATTTCTAAAAAAGAACCTAGTGAACCGGCAGATCCGGTTTTTGAACCGGTACAGTTAGTTGAGAGAAGTTCTAAAAATTTTCCAGAATCTTCCCATAGTTAGAAATCCAACAAAACAAACGGAGTGCAATTCTGACTCTGAATGACCAAGAACCTACACAAGCAAAGAAAAGTACCCAAACTATTGTTTCGGCAAACATAACCCAATGAAACGGTTGGTTCAATTTCCCAACCAGTCAATATGGTAGAGAAAATATCTCAAAAAATTTCATAACCTTCCTCATAAAGTCAGGAATCTAAAAAAACAAACATAGTGCAATTCCAATTCCGAATGACAAAGAACCGACACAAACAATGCAAAGTACCCAAACTGATGTTCTAACAAACAGAACCCAATGAACCGGATGGTTCGGTTTCCCAACCATTCAATCTGGTTGATAAAATATCTCTAAACTTTTCAGAACCTTCCTCACAGAGTCAGGAATCCAACAAAACAAACGGTGATTGATTCTCAGCTCGGATGAGCGAGAACCAATCCAAACAAGACAAAGTGTCCTAATTGATGTTCTAGAAAACTGAACTTTATGAACCATCTAATTTGGTTTCCTAACTAGTTGAGCCGGTTGGGAACAATTCTCAAAATTGGTCAGAACCTTCCTCAAGGAGTTAAGAATCCAACAAAACAAACAGTGATTGATCGCAGCTTGGATGAGCAAGAACCAATCCAAACAATTTGTTGTTTTCTAAAATCGGGACTACCCAGCAGAAACTATTGAACTGGCTCTCATGTATGAGCATGAAAACCGGTTCAAATGGTTGAGGAAAAACCTAAACTCTGGTCATAATATCCCTTAAATAATAGGGAAACTAAAAAAACAAACGTTGCATGATTCTCAGCTCGGATGAGTGAGAACCAACAAAAACAAACCGTTGTTTTCTAAAACTGGGACTGCCCAGTAGAAACTGTTGAACTAACTCTCACGTATGAGCGTGAAAACTGGTTCAAACGGTTGAGGAGAAGCCTCAAATTTGGTCAGAATATCCCTTAAAGAATAGGGAAACTAAAAACAAACGGGTGCACTCACCGATGAGTGAGAAACAATTGAAACAAACCGTTGTTTTCTAAAACTGGACTGGCTCCAAATAGAATCGTTGAACCTATCTCACGTATGAGCGTGAAAACCGGTTCAAATGGTTGAGGAAAAACCTCAAATTTGGTCAGAATATCCCTTAAAGAATAGAGTGGAGCCAGGGTCTATTTCTTACCTCTTCCACAAAACGCACAAAAGAATCCAAGCTAAGCATCCGAAAAAAATTAGCAAGTGTGTATCCGAGCCCGGAAAAGTCCCCAAAGGTCCCTTCTACTTTGATCTTTCTCTCCTTTTATACTGATTCTCCTCCTTAGAATCTGAGCCAAACTGGTTTTTCTCTCCTTCAAGCTATGGAAATAGCTCCAATCAGCCTTGGAATCAGCTTCCCCATTAACTCCCCTCCTCATTTTCCATGCAAGCTGACTATCCTAAGTTTTCAGCTTGCTTCACCACCAAGTATCCACATGGATTCATGGTGGGTTGCATGTAACTAAAGCCAAAGCCCAAAATGGACCCAAAATACTGCCCAAGACTGATCTGGAGCATATGGGCAAGATCCATATGGGATTTGGGCTCTAAAATCACAAAAATCAGCACTCCACACAAGCTGGCCCGACAAACGGGTTGAACCGGATGCCAACCAGTCAAAAATGCTGAGGAAAATTATGAAATTTTGGTAGAATGTTTCATGAAAAATAATGAGACCAACAAAAAAAACAGTGCACAATTCCAAGTTTGGATGAGGGAGATATGATCGAAACAAGGAGGAGTGCTCGCCAAAATCACCCAAAAAACAGTGTTGTATACGTACTGCCCGGACAAACCAGTCAAACCGATTGGTCAAACGGTTGACAAAAATTATGAATTTTTAACAGAATCCTCCTTGGAAAATAATGAATCCAACAAAACAAACGGCTCTCGATTCTGAGTTCGGACAAGGGAGATACAATCGAAACAAGCTCAAGTGCTCCGAATTTGACATACTCTAATAAACTCCGATTAAGCTAAAACCTCGGGGAGGGGGCACTTGATTTCTATGGAACGATGCCAATAAATAAAAAAAAGAAGCCACGATGACAATCTAAAGTGAACTACAAACGCACTCAATGGACCATATACAAGCCCACCCGAGGCTTGGAGACAGACTAAGCCTAAAAGGGCCCTAATGGTGTTATATGAGAATGATGGGTGAGTGTGACACCCATAAGATAAATGCAAATGCTGAGGGACAAAATTGAGGGTCTACAAATATGCCCCTCTTCAGTAGAGTGAATGAACGAGTGAATCCTGGGTGCGAAGTGCAAGCGATGCAAGAGTGAAATGAACTCTAGCGGCAACTCTAGAGGACAAACAATTTCAGCCCTTACCTAGTATCAAGGCTAATCTGAACAGTCGTCCGATTGAAGAACTTAAAGAAAACCAAGTACGATGCCTGGGAAGATGAGCGATTCGGGCACAATCCCGGAAAAGATAATGAAATCCGAGGGCGATGCCGGAGAAGATGAGTAAATCCGCAAGCTCCGGAGAAGGGTCTGGGCAAGCACCGGAAAAGGTTGATCCGGATGAGTACCAGAAAAGGTAGAATCTCGACTAGTGTCGGAAAGGTGGAATCCGGGTGAGTACCAAAGAAGGGTCCGGGTGAGTACCGGGAAATGGTAGAATCCGAGAGAGTGCTGAAAAGTAGAAATCCAGGAGAGTACCGGAAAAGGTAGAATCTGGGTGTGTGCCGGAAAGGTGGAAATCTGAGCAAGTACCAGAGAAAGGTGGAATCCGAGAGAGTACCGAAGAAGGTAGAATCTGAGTGAGTGCCTCTAAAGGTGGAAATCATGTAGTAATCGGAGAAAGGTGAATCCGGGCGAGTACTGCAGTAGCGGTCCCGCTGAGCATCGCAGCGGTAGAATCCGGGCGAGTGCCGAAAAGTATAAACTGAGCAAGTACTTAAAGGTGGATCCGGAGAGTACCGAATGGTAGGATCCGAAGAGTGCCCGAAAAGTAGAACCGTGAGTATCGGAAATGTGGGATCCAAAGAGCACGGAAGGGTAGACCCTAAGAAGTGCCGAAAAGTAGAAATCCGAGTGAGTACCGAAAAGGTGGGATTCAAACGAGTACCGGAAAGGTGGGATCCAAGAGTACTAAAGGTAGGATCCCATAGTACTCAAAAGTAGGATCCTAGCGAGTACAGAAAAGGGGTCCGTGTGGGTACCGAATGCTGGTGGATCCCGGGCGAGCACTCGAAGAAGGGTCCGTATATGGGAAAGGGTGGGATATGGGCTATGCCTAAAAGTAGAAACTACAGGCACCGAAAAGGTAGAATTTAGGTGAGTGCTGAAAAGGTGGAAATCTGGGGAGTACCAGAGAAACGTGGAATCCAAGAGAATATCGGAGAAGGGTCCTAGCGAGTATCGGGAAAAGGTAGAATCTGGGCGAGTGCCGGAAAAGTAGAAATCCGGCGAGTACCGGAAAGGTGGGATCCAGGAGAGTACTGGAGAAGGGTCCAGGTGAGTGCCGGGAAAGAGTAGAATCTGGGCGAGTGTCTAGTAAGTAGAAATTCAAGTAGCACGGAAGGCGGGATCCGGAGAGTACCGGGAAGGTAAAATCTGGGTGAGTACCGAAAAAGGGTCCATGATCCGGGTGAGTACCGAAAATGGGGGAATCCGGGTGAGATGCTGGAGAACTCGAAACAAGATAAACGTTTAAACAAACTCAGTAAAAGGGTAGCCCCATGACGCCCAGTCCGCAAATAAATGACTCAAATAAGCCAAATATCAAACACAATCATGACAAAAGAAGGGGGGATGCCCTAGTATGACAACAAAAAATGCCACAAATGATAAGAGAGAAACCAAGAACTTAATAACAAGACATAAATAAAGGGGTATGTGATTAGTACCTAAATAGTGCAATATTAAACCTTGTTTATAGCGTGCTCTTATGCGCTTTTGTGTACTAATTCATTTCCAATAACTCAATCGATACATCGAGGTCCCTACTTGCTACTGATCACATTTTGTAGCTATTTTAGTAGTTTTGCAGGTGGAATGCCTTCAATTTCTTCAATTTGACTCAAACACGATGAACCTGAGCCGAATTCAAAGATGCATGATCAAATCAGAGGTAATTTGAAGCAAATTTATTGATGAAGGGAGGAGCAAACTATTGAAATTTTTGGGTCAGAAATTTGGCAACCTCGTAACTTCGCAGTTGCACTGCAACTCAATTTTCGCAAATCTCGCGAATGATTGCACACCCGCGCCCGCTGACGCACCCACCTGTGGTTTTATACAAGTTTTCCCTCATGTAAATTTGGTTCTTTTAAACATTATTGTAATTTCCTTATTCTAAGCACCTATATAAGCTCAGCCATGCTTGTAATCAAATCAACTTTTCACTCAATCAATCACCGTCACATCAAGCTCCTCCCTCACAAAGGCTGATTTTCTTCTTCCCTTCACTTTCGCACTTTCTCGTAGCCAAACACCCTCGATGATGACAAATCAAGGATGCTAGGCTAAAAACCACCCGATCCTTGAAGGGAAGGCCACTGGTGTTGTTTTAGCTTACTGCATGTTCTTATGCCTTCATGTATGTATCAAGGGCATTTGTGCCCCGTCTCACTCCAGTTAAAATCTCTTAAGCATGCTCCTCCCTAATGTGTGTATTTCTGCAAGCTTTTGGTTCTCAAAGTGGATACTTCACTAGATCCACCGAGACCCGCTAGTCATTCCTATTAGTTATTTTAAGGTAGTGTTTTTAGATGTGTTTTCACCACAGTGGGACATTTATGCCTAATCAAATGCCATCTTTCAAAAGGAAAACACTTAGGGTTTAGATTTTAAAGTTAAATGAAGATCCGGTTCGGGAAATGACTATATGTCAATCTCCCCAACGCGAGGATAAAGACCCGAGGACATGTCGGTTAACTTAGAACCCTAAGCCCAGTGGCCCGAGACTTCAAGGATTTCTCTCTTAACTTTTTACATCAGTTATTTTAGTCTTCAACCATTCACACACACTGTTTTCCGCAAACCCTATAAATCCAACGAGAAAACACCATTTTCAATGCACTGTAACTCTTCTCTCACAAAGAAAACTCATCCCTGTGTTCGACCCTAGAGCCACTATACTGCAGTAGCGTTGCTACGTCAGTAGTAGAAATCCTAGGTTATAAATTTGTTGATTCCGAACACCTACTTGGCACAAACGAATCAGTATGCCCCTGTAGGACAATCTCACAAATGTGATAAAGGGTGAAAAGAAAGGCTATGCCCCCCGCCTAGTGGCATCAACGCCCATGTCAAAATCCCCATAACCGCACATGTGGTCAAAGTCGAGAGCCGAAAACATCACAATCATTCATTCATGAAAATCAATTCATTTTATTCCACAAAATTGATATGTGGTGATGCCCTGCTGGTGTACATCTAATATGCAAGTGCCTCGATAAAAAACTTTGAAATAAATTTCTGAATACCAAATCGTCTAAACAAGCGAACAAGACAACATGGGAGGCGCTGGGCCAGGCACCATCGAGTTGATGAATATGCGTGAATTTGACCTCTGCTAGCCCCAAGCACTCGATGAAGAAACCCGACTGCATGTGGAGCATACTCAAACTTTGATGCCAAAATATCTCTAGGAGAAATAGGCTGCCAATGTACATGCGTAAGAGACAAAGACAACATGAAAGGATGTGGGTATGCCCCAAAGGTGAATGTAAGCCAAAGCATCAGTTAATGGCTCATCAACTGGCCCCAATTCTCATCATCCTCGTACCTGATCATGGACCCGATGTAAGCAAACCGAATGGAGAAGCGATATGTGACCCTCAATACTCCCCAAGAATAGAGACCTATCGACATCCCGTACTCAATCAGTAGACAGAACCTATCCATATAAAGTGATTCGAAGCAAACACGAGATCTCATGGTCTTAGGGTGGTCTTAATGACTTGACCGTAATGTAGGCCAGGTGAAAGGTGGACGACATGATGGGAAACAAAGGCCCAACACTCCAATAACATTGTCAAGCCCCCGCACGCCAAGAATGTCAAATATCAAAGAATCATGTGAGCGAGGTGACTCAACCAACATCCAAATGAACAATGTTAAACGACAAGTGAAGTGCACCAAAGGACATGTCGCTTAAGAAGCGAAACGACAATCAATAAGGGTAGAAGAAGACTGAAGGGGATAAGACAAATGATGAATGGATGAAGCAGGAAATGAAGAAACAAGATCGGATACAAATGTGGCAATGTGTGACCATGAAGAACAACTCATCCCAGGAACGCCAAGTCGAAGCAAGTCACTATAAGATGGGAGTGGTGATGCAAGTAATGATCCAGGGACCTAGTGCGAAGCAATCCAAACCTCATTCCCAATGTGTTACCCAGATCCATGGAGAAAGATCGTACAATGCTCTCACCCAACTTTCAAAGGAATAATAAATCTCTCAAACCCAAATGACCTTTGATGATCCCAAGTATATTAATGAATACCAAACAATTTTTTTTTTCTTTTTTGCGCAGAACAACCAAAGCAGGACGAATGCCATACTAGCATAATCCAACCAAAAGAACCTCAAACCTCCAATCCCAAATGGTTCCCTCAACCTAAGAATCCCGGATCAAAACCTATAGGCGGAACAAAGGGTGTGACAAACCTGACTGGTAGCTCTGGGATGAGAGCACATCATCATCACATAAAAGGAGATAAAAGTGAAATGAATAGAGATGATAGAAACTAGACTCAAAGACAGACGGTGTGAAAATGTAAAATGGAGAAGAAAAGAAACAAGCAATGATGCGAGAAAGAACAAACAAAGAATGACACAATGCTCATAATGCTCATAGATCCAATTAAGAAGTAAAAAGCACACAAGGGCAGCCCCCCCTCCCCTCCCAACCCAAGTCAGAAAAAGTATGCAAGGCTGAACGAAAGAATAGGCCATAATAAACCGCTGAGGCTCAAAGGGCTAGTAATAGGATATATCAATGTAAAGTAATAGGAATATGGCTACTCAAAATGATGGCCACCCATCCTAACCATGATCTCACACGTAAAACCTCTTAAGTTGATCCACATTAACTGACTCCGTAAACTGACTTCCATCCAGATCTGTCAACCAGGCAGCTCCCTCTCAAGTCTGATCTCGGATGACATAAGGCCCACTCCAAGTCGGTCTAAACTTGTCTCTAGGGTCACCAATCAATCCCCTAAGGACTTTCAATTAGGGTCGCCTTGAAACTTCCTGCAGTTTTTACCCTTTTCTAAATGCACTGGTCATTTTCCTCTAATAGGCCTGAACATGATCTGCCTCCCTCAATCTCCTCTCATCCAAAAAGCTAAGTTGATCATAACGAGACTGGGCCCACTCAGCCTCGGATATCTGTTACTCTAGTGCCACTCTTAAAGATCTCATCTCAATCTCAACTGGTAGCACTGCCTTCATACCACACACTAAAGAGTAAGGTGTAGCCCCAGTAGAGGTATGAAAAGATGTACGATAAGCCCACAATGTGAAAGGAGCTCGACCAATCCTGTGGGTCTCAGCCCATCTTTCAAAATCCTTGATATTCTTATTCGTGGCCTTAACTCGCCTCATTAGTCTGGGCGACCTAGCGGCGCAGCGATCGATGATGTCGAATTCCATACTCCCGAACCAATATGTCCACCTCGCCCCGAAATGACCCCCATATTAGAAATCACTCGAGGGACCCCATACTCCAAGCAGATAATGCGTGATCCGATGAACTCACACCCCGTCGATGACACTTAGCGTGAAGAAGCAACTTCCACCCACTTGGTGAAATAATCAATAGCAACCAAGATGTACTCATGCCCATCTAAGACTCAAGTGAGATCTTTCCACACACACACCCCATAATTCGAAACGGCCAAGGGGATGTGAGTGCATGTAGCTCAGAAGGTTGCACGTGTATCAAGTCCCCATGCATCTGACACTCTAGACATCTCTGTACAAACTAGCAATAATTTGTCTCCATAGTCAATCAAAAGTAACCAGTCCTCATGATCTTACATGCTAGCATGTGGCCTCCCATGTGTGGGTCACAGACTCTTGCATGAACCTCTCTCATCACTCGATTTGCAGAGGCACAATCCAAACATAATACACAGCCACTCCATATCTCCTATATGCATCCCTACAAATAACAAATCTGGTGGCCAACTGTCTCAATGCTCTCCTATCCTTAGATGTGGTTGTCTCAGGGTAAGCGCCACATGACAGAAACTGATAAATATCATGATACCATGGTAACTTATCCTAATTCCTTTGGCCATCTCCAATCCAAACAATAGTAAGCGGTGACTTAGTTCACCAGCGCTGGTCGCACAATCACTCCTACAGAATCTCAACCACGGTTAAGGTGGCTAACACATCAGCAACCGATTCTCTTACCCTAGCGGATGTATGTATCCTAACTGTCAAACTGCAACCAAGAGGTCTAAGTAAGCATGGTAGGGTCACTTCATCTCGAGTCCTCCAGACACTCCCGAGTCCGTCAGATAACTAAGTTGGGATCCCCATGGATCTCCAACTATCCAATGCCAAGATTCAACACGGTCTCTAGACATGTAATGCATGC
Source organism: Tetrastigma voinierianum (assembly GCA_016808115.1). Lineage (NCBI taxonomy): Eukaryota > Viridiplantae > Streptophyta > Magnoliopsida > Vitales > Vitaceae > Tetrastigma > Tetrastigma voinierianum. The sequence goes on along the minus strand of JAEQBH010001985.1, from coordinate 204,903 downwards.
CTCATACTCAACAATGTTATTCGTCAACCGGTGATGATCAAAAAATACTAATCGAACCGATCTAGGAATGTGATCACCTTGTGGTGATATCAATAAGATACCAATACCAAACCCCGACTAATTAGCGGCACCATCAAAGTACAACTGCCATCCCGTACGCCGGGCATGAAACAAATGCTTAATGCGGAAATCATCACAATCGGGTCTATCATCTAATATTGGAAAAGAAGCCAAATGATCTGCAAATAATACTTTTACCGATTTCAGAAACATCACACTTAACCTATCAACAATACTAACCATCTCATGAGTCTACCACTACACAGTCGATCAAAAACAACATCTTAATGGATCCAATCAAGAGACTAAAAGTATGGAATACTCTGTCACATAGTGCCTAAGTATCCTGGTGGCCCAAACTAATACTAAACAGAGGTGCTCAATCATAATGTATTTGCACTCGTATTCTTACTCAAATAATAAATGGCTCGCTCCTTTCCTGAATCAACGAGTTGAGCCAACATGCATCTCAAAGCTATGTTTCAAATCACAACATAAGTAGGGTCTCCGTGGGAGGCACTAAAACTAAACCATGGTAGAAAACACTCCTTGGCTTTTCTCAAAAGCAACGCCGGCAATCATTATTCCAAATCAGAGGCTGCCTTCCCTCGTAAGACGAAATAGGGCTCCTCGCATACGTCACCAATCTTAGTAATTAGAAACGACCGGAGCATACGTAGTCCCCGCCTAAAGCCTCCACATCCTTCTCTCACCTCAAAGGTAGAGCAATACCGGGATGGCATCTTGACTTTCAGACTAACCTCTACACCACAACAATGACCACTTGCAAGCACCCCAAATGTACTTTGGGACCAAACCTCTAATCCGAACTCTGCTCAGATCCCCTACAACTTCCAGGGCAGCCGCCAAGGATCTCGCTCCTGGCTCAGACTTCATCATCAAGGTCCCAGCATATACCTCGACATTCATGAATCACATCAGTGAACAAATAGTAAGAGTTTCATGTCTCACATTCTTCTAACCCAAATGGTATTAATCTGGCGCAACAAACCTCACCCAAGGATGAAGAAATTATTCTCTATATCCTTTGGAGCCATCAAAATCCGATTATACCCAGAAAACCCATCCATGAAGGACAATTACAGGTGAATCATAAAGGCACTGTTTAATATATCATATGGGGAGGAAATCATCCTGGTAATTGGTCTATATTTAAATCTCAGCCATCACAAACTCTAACTTTGCCATCCCTTGGAATAATAGGACTGTATTTGTAAGCAATCCACTCAGATACTAATCATCGACAAAAGCCAAACAACTCAGTTGTTTCCTTAATCTCCTCCTTAACTCCAAACGAATCGAGGTAGTCTCTCACTTCACTTAACTGCCTAACGTGGAAGAGGTCTGGGCAGGTGATGCGAAATTATAGTTGTCAAGGCCTGGTATTGTTCTCAGCGACGACCATGCAAGATGGCCTTGGCGGCGGACCCGAGTAGTCAATCAACGGCCTCCATCAAGAGATATGGAAGAGCCATCCCCAAACCTACCGACCGGGTGTCTCAAAATCTACCAACCTATACGTAAATGGGTGTGAACTTTCTCCCCATCCTCTGTATCATAACGACACCAGACCCACCAAATTCTGGTCATCCGTGTCCCCCCAAGAACACTACCATCTGACATGTGATATAAGTGTCAGGTAACCAGCGGCACCGTCAGATAGCAAACACCAAATACCGCGAGCCATTATTACTATCATAAATGTCATTATCAAAGCGGGTGACAAAACCCCACACAATGTCAAAAGAAAGTGAACCACGGTGAGCTCCACTCTCTCACCGCAATGAAGATCATGAGTAATATCAGCAGCAACAAGTTCATCATCATTAAACTCGCTATAGAAATCCCAAACATATCAAAAGCGGACAGCCCAGCAGGAAGTATCTGTAGCGCGCCAGCGCCGCATCGCGTCCATCGCCAGCGTGTTTTCGCCATAAAGTATCACCTGATTCTATACTAACGGCGAACCTAAACATGTTGTGCAAATATCACGCGGCCTGCACAAGGATACACGCCGGGCACAATGGCGTCCACTGAATCCCTGGCGCACTGCAGAGCCACCAATGATTATCCCCCCAAATCCATGGTAGATCATAGTTTCCAATTTGGCGCTAACACTGAAACACGAATCGCCGACCAAAGAATGGTGTAATTCATCACGCCAGTGGCCTTGGCTCAGAATCAAACACATCCGTTTAGTTTACCAATGCTTAATCTCAATCATCCTCAAAGGTCAACTCTTTCGCGCAGAGCATGTTTTGATCCTTCGTGTAATAACCAATCGAAAGCGCATGGTAATCAAATGGGAATTCGACAAGTGAGTTTTCAATTCTATCTTCGCGCAAAGACGCCCATGGTGGTTAGTGTGCAATCACCTTCAAGATGCAACCTTAATCCATATGGTATTGCCGTGATCAACAGCAACTCGCTGCCTCATTGTGGGAAAGAATCAATCCCAAGCCAAGCATATAGATATTTTCATCAATATGAGTAATTAAAAGCGTTGAGTTAGTACCGATCGAAGACATAAAAACATGTTCATCATATCCCCAAATCGACAATCCTGACCGTCAAAACAAACCCACAAGGCAAGTCGCCCTCATTGTGATCGATTTGTAATAATCGCCTTAAGAGGTGTCAAATATTTTGTTAGAATCAGATCGTGATGCAATGCAATTTCTCATATAACTTCAAACTTCTTCGATTAATGAAGACGGTAAACGACCACCTTCAGACCCAAGGTAACAAAGGTAATAAAGACGACCCAATCTCGTGAATCGGAAACACGCGCATTATCGAATCGCCTTTATCATGACATATGGTGAGTACCTATAACTTTCCTGAGTCCCATCATGTTCAGAACGTGGTCCGTGATGGCCCAATCGAGCGAGAAAATCAAAGCAATGGTGAACTAACTGGATAACGCCAGCGAGCCATTAACCAAGAGGATCGCATCGCACTCCACACCCAAACAAGCAACATCGTGAATGAAAAAGCGACGCAATATGGTCTAATCCTCATGGTAAATCATCATTAAAATTATGGCTGTAGCTCAACCACACAAGTGATCACCCTCTGGGGTGGTAGCAATATATTAATCTCCAATCCAATTAGACTCCATCAATACGCCCTATATAGCCGATGAGTCAATAAGTCTAAACACGCTGCCTAGTGGAAAGGCCAAATGAAGTAACAAAACCCATCATCCTCCCTTTGAACTCATCCCAACATCACAGGTCAAAGGTCTATATCAACAGCGGGGGCTGCCACCCTCCCACTCCTCGAATGTATGGTGGCGTGGTGGGGACCTGAACGACTCATGTACCAGCCCATACTCCCTCCCAGAGAACGTGAACTGAAAGTGTCGACTGAAACATGGCCTGCAAGTATGACCGCATTGTTGTCCGTCGAGAACACTACCTGAATCAACTGAACACTTAGACCTCCGGCCACCCTGGTACCCACTAAAGTCCGAATCAGATATAACATCACTGTATCTTCCATCCATCCCATCATGAATATCCTACTCCAAAACTCAATCGAATGCATACGCACCCGGGTGGAGGTATAGCCTAGTGTCATGAGTGGGTAGCGGTCCGTAGGTCAGCAACAGGCGCCCTCTAAATTTAACCAAACCTTGATCAACTGTCCCCGACTTAACGGTCTCTCAGGCAAACACACGATCAGACAGCGACTCGCCTGATGAAGGCTACTAATGAAAAATCGCCCACCAGTGGGGAGGTTGTAGTGGGGTGGGCTCAGTGTAGGTGGAACAATCAAACCCTTCAACCATCTTGAAATGCTCGGGCCTAGCATCCCTGAAGCCTGCAAAACCGGCTCGGGTCGGTTCTTGGTGGAGAAGCATGCCTGAGACATCGGGCTGGAGGTGCACTGTGCGGTGCCTTCGGGTGCTCCGCGTGGCAAGATACCGGCCGGTGCATTAGATAGAGCAGGTCTAAACTTCTCAAATCTTTAAAAGAGCATTAGTCCAGACGATCTGTTGGCATCCAGCAGAGTGTCCCAAAACTGAATTTTAAACTGGCATGGGGATCCATGTCAAAGCCAATGAAGTAATTAACACTGATGGTCTGGTCCCACCCCGCTTCTTCCCTTAGAGTCCTAAGGAAGAGTCCCGCCTTACAATCTCAGATATGCTCCTCCCTCACGCCACAGGTCAACCAACAGATCCAGTCTCGTCGCAGGGAAGCCCATGAGATGCCTTGAAGGCTGGGTCAAGACTGCATAATCATGTCAATTTAATCGAGCCTGCCATTCATTTATAACTGCGGTGCAACTTTCTCAACGGAGATGAAACGGAAGTGATCGATTCATCCGCTTCGCTAAGGGCCTAACTTTCAGAGTCTACCGCATTATTGGCAAGAATATTGTTCCAGAACCCCGTCCCAAATCGCCCATGTCCAATGCCTCAAGGATCCAATGATGCAAACTAACAGCCGCACTACTCGCGATGTAGGGAAAAGCATGATCATTCAAAGGCTCATCCACCTGTTCGCGCATACCGTGGTTGTAAAACTCCGTATGAATATAAGGGCACCCTATTTCTGCGGTAATTCTCAATGTCCAGATGCGGAACTCAACCGCGCACGCTTACCAGAAGGTCATCATATCTGTCCCAACCTATAACTTCATCATAAACATGCAGAGACCTGATCCTCTACTCAATTCTATCGATAGGAGCCTAGGTGTCATCAATAATCTCTACAAGGGCCACTACGGAATTTGGTGTGGTTCGGCCGTCTGCAGCAAGACAATGCACTGCACTTTCGCTGATTGAAACAGTGGTGGGTGGTGGAGGTGAGGTGGAACTATATAGTCCTCGCAAAGATGGTCCGTAAGGTGGTGGTGGTGGTGGTGGTAGTGGTGGAGGTGCAGTAGAGTCATGCGTCAAAAACTTGTTTAGTGACCAAAAGACATATACAAATTTATGACACTATTACCAAAGGACTATTGTCTAATCCCCGGCAACGGCGCCAAAAACTTGTTAAGTAGACCAACAAATGATGTATATGTGAAAATATGGTCAAGGGAGTGAATGTGGTAAATACTCAAAAACTGATTTGAAACAAAAGTGGGGTATACTCAAAAATTGAATGAAAAGTATTATCATCAATAACTCTTCCGCGTATAGCAACGGTCATACTAAGTAATGCATGGACTCTAGGAGTCCTGGATATCGCATCTACGAGGATTGGAGGTTCTTCTAATTGGAATTTGATCAATTCCTACTGATTACAAGGGCTCTTCACTATTTAGCGTATCAAGTAGGATGTCAAATAAAATAAATTTAATTGAAACAAAAATCAGATGAAACTAATCCTAAAAATCTACCAAATAAACAATCACTTAATTCTAAAAGGTATGAAGAGAATCACTAGGTGGGGATAATTATTTACAAACAGCTTTGCATTTCCTTGAAAGCAACAATTGTGTTGAATGATAGATTTGTCCAAGAGCAATGTAGTATAGCTTCTTGGATTTCTCTCCATACACCATACATTTCACTAGTTGGGAGATCCATATTCCTTCAGACAAATGGGTCTAAATAGCTACTTGTAAAATTTGGCACTCTTTAAGATTTGATTGTTTTTCTTTTTCAATACTTCACAACCATTTCTTAGGACTGAAGAATTCTTTCCCCCATATACAGGACAATGCAAGCCTTCTCCAATGTAATCGTATCTTGGCCCTTCAAATCTAATAAATCTATCTATCTCCTTGATCAGATCTTTTGCTAACACTGATCAAGATCCTTCATCGATTTTAAGGAGAAACCTTCCGAATAACTAAATTGATACATCATCTAATTAATCCTCACACCATGAGTAAATTAGTGATCTATCAAAGTAATTTTTCAGTTCATTAGTTCCAAGATATTAGTCTATATGCCCCTAAGTTACCGCTCTTTACTCGTGAATTTCCATCTCGTGTCACTCGTAGGGCCTCCCGAAATCAAAGCAAAGATACAAAATTTCTTTGTGGGTATGTTACTAATATTCCCGAACAATTCACATGGTATGAACTATACCAATTATATAAATTCAGTTTTCAAACCCACAAAATAACTCGAAAAATCGCAAACTGAATGTTCAACAATTAATCCCCAACCCTAGAGGTGTTTATCAAAAACTCCATTACTAGATTTCAATCATCACTAATCAAACAAAAAGTAAGAAATGAAGAAAATCAAGAGAAAAGAAGAGAAAAACCCAGATTTGAGCTTAATCTTTCACCTCAACAAGAATAAATTGAATATCCGAGTACAAAGACCAAAATTCCTTCAATAGAAATAAAAAATATGTCAAAACTATTCTAAGATCTATTAAAAATAAAAATCAAGCAAAGAAAAACTAAGAAAATGAGCGCTTTAGAGAGAGAAAACCCATGAGAGAGAGAAAATCCATATTTTTAGCTTCAATCCTTGTCTGAACCTTAGTGAAATCTGAATCTCTATTATACAAAGACCGAAATCTCTTCTCATCAATAAACAAAAATCGCTTCTAAAATCGGCTTCCTCAAATCTAAAACAATAAAAATCTGGCGTAAAACCGAAAAATGGGCAAATAGAGAGAAACCCCAAGAGAGAGGCTCTCCAATCTTCCCACATGCCTCTTTACCTAAAAAAACGAGTATATATATGGTCCTAGGGTGAAATGGGCTTGAAATTAGGTCAAAAACTCAATTTTCGGCTTTTTTCAAGTTTCTGCAGCTTTTCTGGTCGCGACACAGGTTTTCTGTCGCGACACCATTTCCTATCGCGACATCGGTCACGACATACTCTCCTCGTCACGGCATACATCGGCCACGCATACCTCCCTCGCGTCGCGACATACTCTCCCCTCGTCGCGACAAATTTTCTCTGACAAGAATCGGTTTTTCTTTCTCTACTTGTCTGGGGCCATAACTTATTCGCTTAACTCTGATTGGGTGTGTGAGTACTGCTGGTTTTTGAATGTAGAATGCAGCCATGAGGGAATTTGAACCATTTGATGTTCCAGATGGTACGTAAAATTCAATCTTCCCAGTAGCGCTGTGAGACTCTGCTGACTCCTTCTTTGGAAATATATCGTTTATCTCACAAATCACTGTCACCTAATAATCCTTACAAAACCAAGTTTAGAGGAAATTTTATGAGTTTTACATGAATAAGGGATATAAAATGCACAAAATAACATGTGACGAACTCAAACATAGATGAGTTTCAGACTCATCAAACACCCCTCATTTGAAGTTTTGCTTGTCCTCAAGCAAAGAAAAGAGTGTGCTGGTGTCATTCTCAAGCAATGGAAGAGAAGAGTTCATTTCAACCTTTTTATTTAACCAAAATCGAGTAACAAGCTTGCAAGGGTATGTGATATGTGTCTCAAGAATTACTCCTACAAGGAATATAGAAAATATGATCAAGATAATTTATTCATTTTAATAGTGAATTAATCTCATAATAGACAATTTAGATCATGGTTCTCACTAGTGTGTGTGTGTGTGGTCTTCCCATATCCAAACAATTGCAAGCTAGATGAGTTTATGAGAATTCGAGATAAGTATGTGGATCTCCCAAGATAATATATTTAGGTTCCATAGGCTTGTTGTTCTTATCATTCTCCACTAATGTAGGCACACACAACTCTAGATCAAGTAGGTCTTTATAGGCTTGTAATGTAAGGCTTGGGTAAGGGGTAGTCGAGTAGTCATTTTTAGGCTAAAAACTTACCCAAACATACATATTTTTCTCGCATTAACAAATTTCCTACTTCATCCTGATTCTTACCATCAGCATAGTGACACTCTCAAACACCCCAAAACCTGTTTAGGTGTATCCTTCCATACTCCTCATATCACTTTTCTGCACAAATTCTGCATTCTTTCAACAAACATCAAGAAGCCTTTTTCTTTAAGACAAGGTTATTAGAGTAGTGCAATGTCAAAACCCCCTTAAGCTTTCTAATTGAACCCTTAGCGAGTTTTTAAATCAATAGCTCCCCAAACCACCGCCTTAGGTACAGTGTCGAGGACACCCCTAGGATTTCCACTTGCTCTAGTGGAAGGAAGGCTACGAGGCTAGACTCACTCTTCCTGACTTTTTATTGTATTTTTGCTTCTTTTACACTTGATATTTTTCTCGTTTTTTTTTTTTGACAACTTCCTTTGATTTTCAACTTAACTTTATTTCAACTAATTTTGGAGTTATTTTTCCTATGGAAAATAACTCTCCCAAACTCGTCTCCCTCACCACATTTCTCAATTATGTTCAAATCATGTTATGGGTGAGTTTGGTTCTTTATCGAGGATAGTGATGTATAGGAAGGTTATTGGCTTCAAACTTTATTTTTTTTTTATAAACAGAATTTTGGCTCTTAAGGCTCAACATCTTGGTATTCAGAGGAATATGCATATGCATATTATCAGAAAGAATAAAGGCACAATCTTTCCAAGGATGGCCTATATCATTTCTCAATTGTTGTGTTGCCTAGATTTCGGGCCGTTTATTAATAAATAAGTTCTAGAACCTATGGAGATCAAAATTAGATGGATTCTCATAAACCTTTCTAACCTAAGCAAAAAACTGCCAAGGGTACTTTAGTGACCACGTGCATGGATTTGAGAAACCAATGACTAAATAGCCTATTAAAGAGATAATTCATTAAGCATTAAGTCTTATTATCTCTAATATTGTCCATATGCCAAGGGTTCATTTATGGTCCTTATTAACATCACAACAACTCCAAGAAAAACTCAATTAACTCAATAAACTCTAACTAAAAAAAATATACTAAACTAAGATGTTAGTGAAGCATCAAACAAAGTCATTATCCAAAAGCACCAAAAATTTCATCCTCAAAGTTGCTCTATTTGCAACATGTGGGTGTGACATGATAAAACAACAAAAATGTAACACCCCCAAACTTTGAGATGAACATTGTCCTAAATGTTCAGCAATGACAAAAGGAAGCAATAAAGTAAAAGAGTAATAAAGAGAGTCGGGAAAAGTGAACTCCCTTTGTAGTCTCGCCACTTTGAATAGGAAACCTGATGATTTTCGTGACATTGACATTGGTGTACTACCTCTTGATACACTCTTTTGCTTCTTTGGAGCCAAGGAAAGTGGCTTGGTATTTTTCTCAAACACTGCGTGCACCAACTTCCTTCACTCAAATGAGTGAGTTTTACCCTTCAAAACCTCCTTCCAATACATGCAAATCAATTCCACAATCAATCAATTATCCACAAAGAAATCTAAACAAACAACCAAGCACAAAAATTTTCTTCCCATTGTAACTCCTTTGATGCTTGGAATGATGGATGGAAATCAGGGGTTCAACAAAGGTAAGTTTGTGGGCCTTAGTGATGGGTTTTGGAAGCTTGAAGATGATGAAAATGGATTGGGAGGAATGTGATTTAGGATTTGAGTGGATGGGAGAAGACTGGAAAGTGGTTAGAAGTTACAATGAAGGGAAGAGTATGGCAAGATAGAGTATAAAGTAGGAAGAAGAAAATGGGTTTTAAAGGGTTAAAAAGTCATCATGACTGGTGCTAGTCACGTCGCAATTCTGCTCGCACCCCGTTTTTTTTATCCAACTTGTTATACTCATATCTCCTTCATTTTAGCTCTAATTGGATGTGTAAGGACTCCTCGTTGGAAAGCTCTTTCAATGTAGAATGTGCTCTATGGGCTGAGGTGAACCATTTGAGCCTCAATCAATAAAGAAAAATCAGAATGTTCAATGCTGTCCAAGGTGATGATTTCTTGACTCCTTAGGTTCTCCCTTGCTTTGTCTCTGCCCATATCACTTGCTATCCTTCAAAAGTCCTTCATGCTATATATTCTCTCAAAATTCCTCCAATAGCAACCCTCGAATGTCATCTGTCACCATCTCTTTGTCTTCAATTCTCTTTAAGCATGATCAAGAACATTCCAACTTTATATTTCGCCTTCGCCTTGAGTTCTTTTCATCTCAAAAACTGAAATTTAATGAACATTTTTCCACTCCATTTTTTTTTCACACTTCAAGCACTATAATTACATCAACCACTTTCCAACTTCTTGCTGCTTCTTGCAAACTAGTCATGACAACATGTTGAGCTCAAACTTATCTTATTCTCAAAACACTAACAACAAAAGAAACATCGCTTCACTTTCATCCCGCCAGCAAAAAAAAAAAAAAAAAAAAAAAAAACAAGAACAAATAAAATAACTAAAAATAGAAAAGAAAAGAGAATTGATAGAATCATTACTTAGCTTAGGTTGTCTCTCAAGAAGTTGCCCATTTTTTAGATTCCAAATTTAGACTCATTGGAAAAGTACTAGTGCTTCCGTTTGACCAATCATTCATTCGGGAAAGCACTTCCTCTTCATAATCATTCAGCTCAAGGATGTTTTCTTTCAGACTTTGAAGAGGGAAAAGAAACTCAAAATCCCCTTTAATTATGGCTGGTGGTTCAGCTGGCCAATTTCTTCCTAAAACAGCTCCTCTATGTGAAGTAGATGTAAACACATTTATGCTTAAGGGGACTGCTCAAACATGTGCCCTGACAGTTGTGTTCGTTGCACTTTCTCGCACATGGCCTGCTCCATCAAAGGTAATGGTTGGTGAAGATTGAATTTGCTTTCTCCTCACCTACAAGGTGAGCTCTCTTTTGATGTCAATCCATGCTTCGGGCTTCGAGGAAAGAAGTGGTCTCCTTATATATGAGAATTTTGCATCCCCTTCAATGCCCCAAGTCACAAAATCGATGGGAAAAGTGAATGTACAATCTTCACCAAAATGTTTTCCCATAGCCATTACTTGACTTTCCTCTTTCAAATTTCAGTTTATCCACTAATGGCTCTTCATCCCCACGTTGTTTAGAGTGTCTTGTTCTCAATTTTCACCATTTTCACCTTCTTCCACGTATTTCGTGGATAGGAAATTTCTGCACACTGCTCAAAGGAGTATCAATGCATTCATTGGGATTTGGCAAAGTATCACTAGGAGAGGTCCTAGAGAATTTTTCCTTGAATTCTTGGACCAAGTGTCCTATTTGAGCTTCTACATTTTTCAATCTAGCACTAGTGTTGACTTAGAAGGCATCTAAATCGAAATTTCTGCCTGCGAAGATTAATCATCTTCTCGTTTCATCCATGTAGATAAAATCTGCTCCTTAACAAGAGACAACTCTTCTTCCTCTTGAAATGTGGGATTTGAACTCCCTTGATAAGGTAATAATCTTTGTTCCATGAGTGAGTCATTGTGAATTCTTTGGTCCACTCATGAAGGTAGTGAAGTCTGCTTGGCTTCTATGGAGACAAATCTATCTTCTATTGAATGTTCCTCCATAAGTACCAACAAATAAGAAGAAAAACAAAAGAAAATAAAGTACAAAATACTAATAAAAAAATTTAACTAAGAAACAAATCACAACCAAAAAGATAAAAATAAAAATAAAAATTGCCTAAATTAGCAAATTACCCGTTCTTCAAAATGTCAACTTCCAATGAGAGAAAGTGGAATCACATCCTGCAGAACGTACGCGCGCTCAAAAACTTGCCATATGCACCAAAAGACATATACAAATTTATGACACCATTACCAAAGGACTATTGTCTAATCCCCGGCAACGCCAAAAACTTGTTAAGTAGACCAACAAATGATGTGAAAATATGGTCAAGGGAGTGAATGTGGTAAATACTCAAAAACTGATTTGAAACAAAAGTAAGTATACTCAAAATTGAAATGAAAAGTATTACTCAACAGTCAACCCTTTCCGCAAGTGCACGGGCTCATGGCTGGGGCACAAAGTGGACTCTAGAGTCCTGACATCGCATCTAATGAGGATTGGAGGTTCTCTCTAATTGGAATTTTAATCACTCTGATTACAAGGGCTCTTCACTATTTAGGCTTTTTAGTGCCATAGATGTCAAATAAAATCAATTTAATTGAAACAAAAACTGATTTAAAAACTAATCCTAAAAATCTACCAAATAAATCACTTAATTTAAAAGGTATGAAGAGAATCACTGGGATGAGGATAATTATTTGCAAAACAGTTTGTATTTCCTTGAAAGCGCAACAATTGTAAGTCAATGCTGTGGGATTTTGCTCCAAGAGCAATGTAGTATAGCTTCGATTTCTCCACATACACCATACATTTCACTAGTTAGAGATCCATATTCCTTTTCAGGACAAATGGGTCTAAATAGCTACTTGTAAAATTTGGCACTCTTTAAGATTTGATTGTTTTTCTTTTTCAATACTTCACAACCATTTCAGATCAAGCAATTTCTGCTCCCATGCATGTGATAATGCCTTCCAATGTAATCAGACTGTCCTTCAAATCTAATAAAATTATCTATCTCCTGATCGTATCTTTGCTAACACCTGATCAAGATCCTTTCATCGGGACTAAGGGAGAAACCTCTCGATCAACTAAAATTGATACATCATCTAATTAATCCTCACACCATGAGTAAATTAGTGATCTATCAAAGTAATTTTTCGTAGTTCATTAGTTCCAAGATATTACCTGTTAGTACCCTAAGTTACCGCTCTTTACTCGAATTTCCATCTCGTGTCACTCGAGGGCCTCCTTATGGAAATCAAAGCAAAGATGCTCTTTGTGGGTATAAACTAATATTCCAAACACCATTATATGAACTATACCAATTATATAAAATTCAGTTTTCAAACCCACAAAAATAATCGAAAAACTCGCAATCAATGTTCAACAATTAATCCCTCAACCCTGGGAGGGTGTTTGAGACAACCCATTACTAGATTTCAATCATCACTAATCAAACAAAAAGTAAGAAAATGAAGAAAGAAATCAAGAGAAAAGAAGAGAAAAACCCGCATTTGAGCTTAAATCTTCACCTCAACAAGAATAAATTGAATATCCGAGTACAAAGACCAAAAAATCCTCTTCAATAGAAATAAAAATCCGGTCAAAACTATTCTGGGCATTCATTAAAAATAAAAATCGCAAAGAAAACCAAGAAAAATGAGCAATTTAGGAGAGAGAGAAAAACCCATGAGAGAGAGAAAATCCGATTTTTAGCTTCTAATCCTTGTCCGAACCTTAGTGAAATCTCGACCCTAATATACAAAGACCGAAATCTCTTCAATAGAAAACAAAAATCCGCTCTAAAAAACCGGCTCTCAAATCTAAAACAAATAAAAATCTACGTAAAACTGGAAAAATGGGCGCCTAGAGAGAAACCCCAAGAGAGAGGCCTTTCCACCTTCCCACATGCCTCTTTACCTAAAAACGAGTATATATATGGTCCTAGGGTGAAATGGGTTTGAAAACACAGTCAGAAAACTAATTTTCTACTTTTTCAAGCTTTCTCGCAAGATTTCGGGTCGCGACACAAAGCCTTTCTTTCGCGACACATTTCCCCGGCGCGACATCGGCCACGACAGCTACCTCCCGTCACATCGGTCAATGGCTATACTCTCCTCGTCGCGACATACTCTCCTCGTCGCGACAAATTTTCCGGATGAAGAATCGGTTTTTCTTCTCTAACTTGCTCCGGGCCATAACTTCTTCTCGCTTTAACCTCGGATTTGAGCGCAGGAGTACTGCGTTGGAAAGCTCTGAATGTAGAATGCAGCCATGAGGGAATTTGAACCATTTGATGTTCCAAATGTACAAAAAAATTTAATCTTCCCAGCAGCTGCCAGAGACTCCTACACTCCTTTTCTTTTGGAAATATATTGCTTATTTCTTGCCAAATCACTTGCTTTTCATCAATAATCCTACAAAACCAAGTTTAGAGGAAATTTTATGAGTTTTACATGAATATGGATATAAAATGCACAAAATAACATGTGAAATGAACTCAAAACATGGATGAGTTTTGCACTCATCAAGTGCTCCCCAAAATTGGTAATGGTTGGGCCTAATGCCCATCAACTTTTCGTCTCTAAAGTCCCACCTGGGCATCCCTCCTGAGAGATGCCGTATCGATAATCTTAGCCAACTCCGGTCAACAGAGTACCGGGAGGTCCATATCTCTATGATCTTAAGGTTCCGTCTAAGTGATCGTGGTGAATCGATCCTTTACACTACTACAAAAAGTTAAATAGACTACAGTTGATTTTAGGAAAAAGACTACGTTTTTAGCAATAAATGTAGTCTAATATTTTAGACTACGTTTTCACAATTTTTCATAAATTAAACGACTACATCTATAATTAAAAATGTTGTCTTATATTATCTTATAATATAAAAAGACTACATTTTTAATTAAACCGTAGTCTTATATTATCTTATAATATAAAAAGACTACATTTTTAATTAAGTTGTAGTCTTATATTATCTTATAATATAAAAGACTAATGTCATAATTAAGCTGTAGTCTTATATTATTATCTTATAATATAAAAGACTACGTTGTTAATTAAGCCGTAGTCTTATATTATCTTATAATCTAAAAGACTACAGTCTTATTAAAGACGTAGTCTAATATAAAAATAAATTTTTATTTATTTTTTCTCTCCTAATTAAGAATGTAGTTTTTTATCCTTTTCCTAAAAAAAATTTATCCTTTTTCTTAAAAAAAACCCTCTCTTTTAAGAAACCCTCTCTTATCACCTTATCTAACCACGTTTGAATAGAAAAAAAATTAGTTATTTTTTTTCTCTCCTAAGAATGTGTTTTTATCACTTCCTAAAAATTATCCTTTTCTTAAAAATCCTCTCTTTAAGAAACCTCTATCACCTTTATCAAGCCACACGCTTGAAAAGAAAATTATTTATTTTTCTCTCCTAATTAAGAATGTATCTTTAATCCTTTTCCTAAAAATTATCTTTTTCTAAAAACCCTTTAAGAAACCCTCTCTCATCACCTTATCTAGCCACATTTGAAGAGGATCACGACTGTTCGATCGAGTGTGAGAGAGACACTAGCTTCCATAAAACCCTATTCTTCTCTGCACGTTCTTCCTCTTCCTTCATCTTCCATTCTTAGCCGCGTTTGAAGAGGATCCATAGGTGTTCAGGTGCAAGACTCAGACAGATCCGGTGGTGCTTTCGCTTGGCTAGGGAAAACGTCGCGTGAGGGGCTTAGTTGGTCTTCGTCCACGTGGGATTCCCAGGAATGTGAAGACGTGAAGAGGACAAGAATCCAAGGAAAACGCTCGGCAAGACGTGAAGAGGACGACGTGAAGAGGACAAACGCCATGGGAAGAAGGTGAAGATGTTGCTTTATCTCTCCCTCTCTTCTCAATCTCTTACGTTTCATCCCGCTCTCTCTCTCTCTCTCTCTCAGACTTCTAATTCCACGTGGGATTCCGTGAAGACGTGAAGCCGTAAAAACGCTGGCCAGACAAGCGACGCTGAAGTCTATTTTGAAGTGGAAACGCCAAAGGAAGAAGGTGAAGATGTGCTTTATCTCTCCCTCTCTTCTCGATCTCTTTTGTTTCATCCCTATCTCTCTCTCTTTCACCCGCTCTCTCTCTAATTCCACCTGGGATTCCCAGGAACGTGAAGACGTGAACAGCACGACGTGAAGCGGACGCTTGGTGCTTCACTCGAAGTGGAGACACCACGGAAGAAGGTGAAGATGCCTCGCGATTCTCCCTCTCTCTTCGTTTCATCTCTCTCTCTCTCTCTCTCTCTCTCTCTCTCTCTCTCTCTTTCTCTCTTTGCCTTTCTTTCCTCCTCCTCAATGGCCTCGAATCCTCTCCCAAACTTTTTCTGAGGGCCTCCGCACCGCCTCAGAGCAATCGCGGTCGGCCAAAATGCCAAATCGAGAAGGCCGAGCACATGGTGGTGGACTAAGAGACAGAGGCAACCGAGCCGAATGCGAAGTGAGTTGAATATATAAGAGTAAAATTAGTAGGGAAATAAAATTTACAATAGTGTATAAAATTTTATTTAAAATCACTTCAAAGATAAAATGTAATATTAAGAGAAACCAATTTTCTTAGCTAATTATTATTTTGGTGCAAAATAATATTTAATTTTACTTAAAAAATTATTTTGTTAATTACAAATTTACAAATGGTAAAATAAAAAATATGTAATTTGACAAAAATAACGGGACATGTTTTAACTTTTAAGCCTCAAAGTTTAAAATTAGTTACGAACATAACCCCCAGGCTAGCCATCTTCTTTCTTCCCGGATCCCATTCTCGCACTCTTCCTCTCTCCTGCAAAACCCTAATTTATTCCGAGATCTCCCCCCGCAAAACCCTTAGAGCGATTGGCCCCGATCCGAGCCCGAAGTTTCGTTTGATTGATGTTCGAATTGTAGATCTGATCTCTCCGATTCCAGGTTTTTTTTTTTTTCTGATGTTGTTTGAATTCGTTTGTTAATCTGATTGCATATTGGGATGAAATCTTGCTTGTATATATATCATTTATTTATTGGTTGTGATTTTTGTTAAGTTTATTGGAAATTTTATTTGTTTTGTTTCTCGATTTGTAGAATTAGATCGCATGTTGTTGAGTTTGTTTGGCGAATTTAGGGTGATTTATTGAAGAAAGGATCTGTTGATTTGAATTGATTTAACAATGGCAGCTCCTATCCCCCCAGGGGCACCTAGAGCCACGAATGCACCTCCTCCACCACCACCTAATTACAATCCTAATTATCAAAGAACCCCTGATTCGTTAGCTGAAAATATGCAAAATCTGCAAATTAATCGGCCACCTTCTATGCCCAATTCTACCCCTAGACCTCCTCCCTCATATATTCAATCGCCAGCTTCCCGTCCATCAGCCCCTTATTCAGCTCCTCAGCACTCTACCCCTTTTCCTGAGGCGGTGCCCGTATCCAGGCCTGGGCCATCTCCAAGGCCATAGTCAGGTTTTCTGGCAAGGCCAGGAATGGCTCCAACTGGACCTCCGCAATCCACATTCCCTCCCAATATGGCTCCAGGGAGGTCATCTGGTTATCCTATCAGTCAGGCTCCACCTTTTGGGTCGAGACCCCCTACTGGGTCCTTTCCCTCTACTATGGGTGGTCAAATCACCACTTCTTCTGGGGCACCTCCCAGCCCATTTGGGTCCCCCTCTGCCGCACCTCCTAATGCATTCCTAGCTTCTGGTTTCTCAGCTAGCCCAGTTATTCCCCTAGTGGCTGCTCGATCGGGTGTGTTTGTATCTTCCCCTTTGTCCATAGGACTAGTAATGCCCCCTTGAAGTGCACCTGGGGGTCCCAGCTATAATGGGTCACCAAGTGTTTGCATCACAGGAGCTTTGAGAAGGTGGACCTCGGTATCCTCGGCTGACAATACGATGCAATCCACCAGTTGGGCCTCCCTACAATGCTCTCAACTCAGTCTCCTTCCCAGCCCCCTACCATGAGGACGCTCCTTGGAAGTACAGTTCCTAATGTTCCACCCAGTCCTCCAGTGCAAACAGCTCCAACAGCCATGCCGTTTTCAGCTGCACCTCCAAGTGTGCCACCTCCTTCTGGCTCTCCATATAGCCTTCAGACATGGCCAACGCAACCACGGCAGGTAATCTTTGAGATTTTGGTTTTTTTATTTTTTTTCTTTCACAAGGACGATAGTGAATTTATATTTCTTTGAATTGTATGGCGAAATGTTCATTTCAATAACAACTTTTAACAATACATGCAAAGAAAGCGCTGGTCAGCAACAAACCATTCAAAGTACTGGTGAGTAGAGTGTTCATCGACCAAATATCGAAAACTGTTAAAAGATTTTAATCTATTTCTGTCTATAGTTCATTTCCACTATCTTTGAAGTGACATATTCAATGTGTCTGAGTTTATTTTTAATCTTTAAAGATAAACTACAAAGAAACACTGTATTAGGTTTCAAAGTACAATGATAATGCTGAGTAATTAAGATATTTTGTCTGAAGAGATTCTATAGCAATCCCCCGAGGGGCGAGGGTAGTGATTTAGAATGAGACAGGGACTCATCACTTTTGTAATCTTGTGAAACCAACATATAAAAATATGGAAATAACTATATTCTGAATGTAAAAATTTAAATAGATAGCTATAATTCTAGGATGCAAATGAGGCAAAAATCCAACTCTAATCCAGTGATTAGTTATAATTTTTATTTTCTAACTTTTCTATTAATTTACAGAGTTGGAGTTATGTTTATATATAAAATACTATTCTAATTGGTAAATTTCTGCCTAGATATAATTATTTTTTAAATAAATAAAGAAGCATAGATGTTTTTAATGGGTAATATATATATATATATATATATATATATATATATATATATATATATATATATATATATATATATATATATTAGTGATATAACAAAGAAGAACTGGTTAACAGATAAGAATTCACCTGCTAAAACATATAATCCAAACAAAAAATACATCATATAGTGGTTACAATGCGCTTGTCACCCTTAATGAAAGATGGATCAATACAATCAGATAAAAGATATTATAGAAATGGAAAAATAGAAATCCTTCAACAGAGTGGTTTCAGTATAATAAGGTATACATGTTAGATAACTTTACTCTTCAACTTCCTAAAAAGAACAAAACAATAACTCTACATAATATTAATAGAAGAAAAAACTAACCCAACAAATAAAGTGATGTCAGGGAGAAAGAAAATCATTACTGACTACCTATGTCAACTTCATGAAGAATATGCAAGTTATAGAATTCAAATGTCATGTCAATATGTTTCGCATAAAGGTAGTTGTTGTCGCTTAAAAACCGATCCAATAAAATCATATGATAGTTTCATACACAAAAACATTATAAGAGAAATTTATTCTGCTTTATAAAGAAACATACATGTTAATATTTACTATATTGTATATTTGATTGAATCATTTTATTTTCTAATGTTATTGCTTTAATGGAAAAACCATAAATTAAAAGAGAATCTATTAATAATATAATTGGATATGGTATAGTGATTGGAGAATTTAAAAATCAAACTGCAGAATGAGTTCCTTTGGGTATTCATAATTAATAATCATCGATGTTTATTTACATATGTTTCCTTCCAATAACAATTATATTGATCCAGAAAGTTAAAAAGATTTGGCTTGGTTCTCACGTTGTACGGCCTCGATCACATATTGACATCGAAATAAGATTTGAACTTAACTTATCATAATATGATTAATTGAGAATGATAACATGTTAAAATATATTATGAATATGAATTTCATTATTATGAATAGGCTAAGAGATTGTTCTAAAAAGTACATAGAAACAAAGAAATGGTCCATGGAGTTTGTCATATTTAAAGAATCACATTGTAAAAAGTCAGAGATACAATAATAATTGTGGTATTATGTTGGGGTGTCTTGATTAGAACTGGTTTATATATTATTCGAGAAGATACATTGATAATTTTGTTTAGTATAAGAAGATTATTTATGGGCAGCAGTAGAGAGGGTGAAGATATTATACTATATCATAAATCACTAATAGTTGTAAGTTTAGAATAAAAACCGAATGGAATAATTTGATTTGTGTAGCTATTTGTATTAACCAACTCGCAATCAAACTGTTTAAACATAAGTGCCATGACATCGACAGACGACACTCGATCGCATGGAGCACGATCGATTTGATTGCTAAAAGATCGTAGCTGCTGTTGGTGGATCAATTATTTCTAGCTCCTTATAACCTAGGTAAGTAGTTTTTAATGAAACTTATTATTTTGATATTAAGTTGGTGATTATTAAGGTTATGTCATATGCATCTACTATCCATGTGGAGTATTAATCTTCATAATAAATTAGTTTTTGCATTTTTATCGACGCTCAACTGGAAAAGAATTGAAACAAAGAATATAAGCATTATTTATTTTTATTTATAGTAATTTTCCTTAATGAGATTATACTTTGAGTCTCAAACTATTATTATAATTTTTATAAATGAAAAATTAAAATATACAATGCTAAAGTTTAATTGAAGTTTACAAGAAAACTTATTTGGGAGTCTATTAAGGTATATTGAGTTGCACATTCTTTTTAATAATTCATAAAATTAGATCTTATTTGTTTGAATCTTATAAAAACTTTTAAATTCATTTTTCAAGTGTCCTAAGCAACCATCAGGTGTTGAATGTGACCTATGTCACTGCTGTATATGAAGAAGGATCATTGAAATCATATCACTCAAACCATGAAAATTGAAGTTATTATTACGCATGT
Organism: Tetrastigma voinierianum; assembly: GCA_016808115.1. Classification (NCBI taxonomy): domain Eukaryota; kingdom Viridiplantae; phylum Streptophyta; class Magnoliopsida; order Vitales; family Vitaceae; genus Tetrastigma; species Tetrastigma voinierianum. The sequence continues at coordinate 184,697 of JAEQBH010001985.1, read as the reverse complement.
GATTCATATAAGTAGCACTTTTATGGTTTTAGATTTTTATGTCGTGTTATTTAAAGGTTTCTTTTTTCTCTCAGTAACTTGCGTATATATGCAAGCTTGATTTAGAAGAAAACTTATAAACAAGAAGAGATCGACATTATGCGTGGGAGAATGGGTGGAGTACTTTGCAAGGCTTCATTTGAAGAAATGTTATGGATGTTTGGTTTATAAAACAAGATTTATATTCAGATGACAAGATAGATATTTCCAATTCAATATTTTGGAATTGGAAATATGTTTGCATGACAGTGATTTGAGAGTATACATGTTAAAATGTAGTTCAATAACATGACTACGTTTTTCAATAAAAAAAAAAGTAATCTTTTGTAAAGTTGTAGATGTAGTTAAAAGTAAAAAAAAAACGTAGTTAAAAGTAATTTAACTACGTCTAAAACGTAGTCTTTTGTACATAATAGACGTAGTTAAAAACGTAGTCTAAATATATTTAAAGACTACGTTTTTTTTTTACTTTTAACTACGTCTAAAAACGTAGTCTAAACATGGGACTTTTAACTACACTCACACTTTAACTACGTCACTAGACTACGCTGTAAAACTAGCCTATATATAAAAGACACGTTTTTGGGGACGTAGCTTCAATTCAAAACACTAAGAGCAATAAGCCTACCTTCGACCTGGATCTAAGCCGTAATCCAGCTGTCTCAATCAACAATCCTATTAAAAGGAAAGGGGTAATCTATCCTCGTGACTATCAATCCGAAATCAATCCAATAATGCATCCCACAATGAAATCCTGTATTAATGAGCTGACATGTGACACAACAGCTAATTCGATATGTGGCTCCACATGCAGAGCTGATCATACTGCATGTTCTGTATTTATGTCTAACCAACAAGAGTGCAAAAAAGTCCTAAAAGGTTAGATGACCATATCAAAAGATGATGCCTCAGATCCAATCACAACTTCAAACAAACAATCAAAGTACGATCGCCACAGTATCCACAAATCCAGTTTCTTGGTCATATGATTCTCATTACAGACATCCGTCATCTCCAGATAATGTTCTAAACATCAATATAGCCCTTATGTTAGACCCTATTCCAAACCCCTAGCTTGGTCGAAGGCAAACAATTGGGAATGACTCCTAAACAACATAAGCAATTAATGAGGAATAATCAACCAAGACTAGTGATTCGGAAACAAGGGGATACAAGCGTGCCCCACAAACACAAACAAATCAAGTAGTCATGCAAGGAAAGGAGCAGTCACGCAAGGAAAGGAGCAGTCACACAGCAAACAATCATGCACAAAGATTAAGCTTCACTGGCAAACTTACACACATTCCTCGATCCTCTGCCTAATCCTGCATGTCATAGCTAGATACCAATCAATAATGAGAAAGCATGCTATAATCCAACAGGTGAACACGCAAGCATCAACAAATCACAAATGCAAGACAAATACTAATCAAGTGTGTGATCATCAGTCATCTATGTAACCCAAGAGCCTACTGATCAAAGAACCATGTGCTCAAATATACCCAACTCAAGTTCAAGCTTGATCCTCTTATGAAACTAGAGATTTGGAGTTTGATCTCTGCCTGAAATGCCACTAGACCTTACCCATTCCACAATGGCGCTGGCACTGCAAAGAAAGAAACAGAAGTTGATTTAAGTTTAAAAATCACCTCAATATAATGCCAGCTTATCACACTCACAAAATACTTTGTCATATGGGAAAGCTAAGTATAAAAAATCTCAATGTAATCTTCCAATATGAAAAAAATATTCATTAAAAACTAAATTTTGGGGTCCAGTATCAGATTTAATTATCAGTGTGTTCTATAGGATGGGACTCTAGTTCTAACCTACTTTACGAAAATCGCATGGTTATATGGTCAAAAGATCATATTCTAGGCTAAACATATATAATGGGATCACACTCAACCAATTAAGAATATGTTACATTAGAATAACTCAAAGGGCAAATGTTTAATCATCCTTTATTTACATCATAAGAGTCACAAACATAGTACATGTTTATAGATTTAACAAAAGATCCACAGAACATTAATTCAAGAAACAATACATTCAACCAAATAAATATCATAGGGAAGGTTAACAATAGTTTGTATAATATTCTCAAAATTAATGAATGTTAAAAATAGGAAACCATAAAGATTAGATCCAACCATTCATTGATAAGTACAACACTTGGTCGTTATATTAAACATCAGCTCATTCATCGCAGTGAATTCCATTTTATTGCAAACACTAGACTACTATTGTTTAATCCAATCCACCCTTTGACCCAAGATAGACCCTAATTTACGAATCCAAAATAGAACCATTAACCTCGAACTAAACCCCATTTCGTATCTCTAAACGCAGGCCCTACACTGATCCGAGGAATGGGCCAGACTCACAAAGGTCACTGATTCAATTAGGGAACCGAACCCGACGACTTCATAATACCCGACATAAACTCCGGCTGATCCAGTTCCCCAACTAGTCGATCCGGTTGAGAGCACTAAATTTTTCAACATTCCTGCAGTAAGGAAACTAAAAAACAAACGGTGTAAAATTCTTAACACCGAATGAATGAGATTTAACCCAAACAATGCAAAGTAATTTAACCCAAGTATTTCTAAAAAAAGAACCTAGTGAGTCCCAGATCCTTGAACCTATAGTTTGAGAGAAGTTCCTCAAAATTTTCCCAGAACCCCTTACATAGTCAAAAATCCAAAAAAAAAACTGAGTAATTTCGCTAATTCGAATGACCAAGAACCAACACAACAAAGAAAGTACCAAAACCCGCTTATTCTGTAAGAAACATAACCCAATGAACCGGATGGTTCGGTTTCCCAACCGGTCCATATGGTTGAGAAAAGATCTCAAAATATTTCAGAACCTTCCTCACAGAGTCAAGAATCCAACAAAACAAACGGAGTGCAATTCCTACTCCGAATGACTAAGAACCGACACAAATAAAGCAAAGTACCCAAACTGCTATTCCGACAAACATAACCCAATGAACCGGTTGGTTCGGTTTCCCAACCGATCCAGCCAGTTGAGAAAATATCTCAAAACTTTCAAAACCTTCCTCATAGAGTCAGGAATCCAACAAAACAAACGATGATTGATTCTCAGCTCGGATGAGAAGAACCAATCCAAACAAGGCAAAGTGCCCTAACTGTTGTTCTAGAAAACTGAACTTCATGAACCAATTGATCCGGTTTCCTAACCAGTTGAGCCGGTTGGGAACAATTCTCAAAATTGGTCAGAACCTTCCTCAAGGAGTCAAGATTCCAAAAAAACAAACGGTGATTTATTCTCAGCTTGGATGAGCAAGAACCAATCTAAACAATATGTTGTTTTCTAAAACCGGGACTGTCCAGCTAGAACTGTTGAATTGGCTCTCATGTATGAGCGTGAAAACCGGTTCAAATGGTTGAGGAAAAACCTAAAATTTGGTCAGAATATCCCTCAAATAATAGGAAACTAAAAAAACAAATGGTATGTGATTCTCAAATGAGAGTGAGAACCAACAGAACAAACGCTTGTTTCTAAAACTGGATCGGCTTCAGTTGTAAATCGTTGAACTCGACTCCTCATGTATGAGCAGAAAACCGTTCAAATGGTTGAGGAAAAACTCACTGGGGTCAGAATATCCCTTAAAGAATAGGGAAACTAACAAATAATGGGTGTGATTCTCAAATTTGATAGCGGAGAACCAACCGAAACAAACCGCTGTTTTCTAAAACCGACTACCTAGCAAAATGCGGTCCTGGCCTCACGATGAGCGTGAAAACCGGTTCAAAGGGTTGAGGAAAAACCTCAAATTTGGTCATAATAGAGTGGAGCCAGGGTCTATTTCTTATCTCTTCCACAAAACGTAGAAAATAATCCAAGCTAAGCATCTGAAAAAAATTAGCAAGTGTGTATCCGAGCCCGAAAAAGTGCCCAAAGGTCCCTTCCACTCTAATCTTCTCTCCTTTTATACTGATTCTCCTCCTTAGCCTCTAAGCCTAATTGGTTCTCATCAGCCTGAAAGTGAGCTCCAATCACTGAATCAGCTTCTCCCCATTGAACTCCCCACTCATTTTCCATGCAAGCTGACGGTCCTAAGTTTTCACCTGTTTCACTACCAAGTATCCACATGGATTCATGGTGGGCTACATGTAACTTAATCCAAAGCTTCCAAATGGGACCCAAAATACCGCCTAAGACCGATCCGAGCATATGGGCACGATCCATACTGGATCTGGGGTCTAAAATAAAATAAAATCGCCTCCACACAAGTCGACCCCGACAAATGTGTTGAACCGATGCCAACTGGCCAGACGCTGAGGAAAATTATGAAATTTTGATAGAATGTTCCCTAAAAAATAAGGATACCAAAAAAAAAAAAAAACAGTGCATAATTCCAAGTTCGGATGAAAGAGATATGATCGAAATAAGGAGGAGTGCTCGCCAAAATCACCTAAAAATAAAGCAGTTATATACGTATCGCCTGATCAATCCGGGCCTAAACCAATTGGTCAAACAGTTGAAAAAAATTATGAATTTTTAATAGAAACCTCCTTGGAAAATAAGGAATCCAAGAAAACAAACAACGTACGATTCTAAGTTCGGACAAGGAAGATACAATTGAAACAAGCTCAAGTGCTTCGAATTTGACATACTCTACTAAACTCCGATTTAGCTATAACCTTAGGGGGGGGGTATGTGTAATTGAAGCCACAATGACACTCTAAAGTGAACTACATACGCACTCAATGGACCACATACAAGCCCACCCGAGGCTTGGAGACAGACTGAGCTTAAAAGGGCCCTAATGGTGTTATATGAGAACAATTGGTGAGTGTGACACCCATAGGATAAATGCAAGTGCTGAGGGACAAAATTGAGGGTCTACACTAGGATTATAAGACATATGATGTTTTATAAATAGAAAACACTTATTTCAAAATAGCGAGTGGGAGAAGGTTATAAGACAATATACCCTGCGATCTCCATTATTAGTGCAACACCGTGAGATATAGATAGGGCCTAGCGACGCTTAGATTTCCTCCTCCCTATGGAGGGTTTCTATCTATATTAATATCAAGGTTGAATTCCTTAGAGATAGGATTGAGTGATGTATTTCAAGATTGTCCTACCCTACGACGACAATTTTAAGTTAAGTCATTAAATCTGAAATAATGGGTCACACACTCACAAGGGTATGGTTAAAAATGTTCATCCTTACCTTGACCAAATTTGTGATGAATTAATAAGTAAAATAAAATATGAGATATTTTGATTTTGCTTATTAATTGAATAAGTCCCAAAGTTGATTTAAGTGGAGTATAAACGGACCCTCGACCCATATTAATTATTGAATCAATTTATCGTGGATTAGTATAAGGTTTTATGTGTTTTACTTGTTGCATTCATGCATCACGTTTACTTTTCCAAAGCTTATGATATTTATTTTCATTTATAGTAATTGTTTGAGTTATTTAATTTCAGCAATCATGTCATCAAACAAGCCCATTATAAACTACTCACTAATGGCTTGAGTGATAACCGTTAAATGAAGTCAAACATTAATATTGTGCTAATTTGTGAGCAAAAGTTCATTCTCAGCGAAAATGTCACTCGAGCCCCTTGCTAATGCTTCTCGTGCTTGTACAAGAAGATGTGATAGTTGGATTCATTCCAACAACAAAACCCCGTTGTTACATGCTAGCATGAGCGATGTTCTTAGGAAGAAGCATGGGGACATGATGAGATGTGGGAGATCTCTACAGAGCCCATGTTTGGGTAACAATCGACCGGTCTTAGATCATGAAGCTACTCGTAGCTACATGAACGCTAAGATGAAGAAAGGAGTTTTAGTCATGGAACATGTTTTGAACATGATCAACCTAATGCACAAGGCGGAGATACATAGGGCCACCATTGATGAGTGTACTCAAGTTAGTATTATCCTTGAGTCCCTCACACCAGCTTTCTCGCAGTTTAGTACCAACTATGTTATGAACAAGCTGTAGTACAACATGACTCAGCTCCTGAATGAACTGTAAACATTTGAGGCCATAAGTAAGACTAGGCCCAAAGAGGGCGAAGTAAATGTTGCTGAGCATAAGCCATCTTCTCTTACGTAGCAAGAATAAAAGAAGGGAGAAGAACACGGTAGGTATGGAGCCTGACCCGAGAAAGAGGAACCTTGAGCAAGGAAGAAGAACAACCCAGGAGACGAGAAGCCTAAAGGAAAGTGTTTCCGTTGCTAGGTTGAAGGTCCTTTGGAAGAGCGCCAACAAGTATCTCGTTGAGGACAAAAGAAGGTAAATATGATTCTTGGTTTCGAAACTGCTTAGTGGAAGATGATTTGTCTGCTGGATGTAGTTGATTCGAGAGTCACTAACCATGTTTGTTCTTCTTCTGGATGCTTAGTTCTTGAGGGGAACTGTTGATAGGGACGATTACTATATGAGGAGGATTAGCGGTGGGAAGGTCGTCTCAGCAAAGGTAATGGGAGTCGCCCGTTTAAATTTTAGGAATAAATTTCTTGTTTTGAACAATGTATTTTTTATTCCTAGTTTTAGGAGAAATTTGATTTCTGTTTCTATGTTGCATGAACAATTATTTAGTATTTCTTTTATTAATAATGAGATTGTTATTTCAAGAAATGGTTTAGATATTTGTCATGCAAAACTGTGATTATGATCTTAAGGCCAGTGAGCGTCATTACAAATAATTGAGATTATTCAAAGTAGAACATCCTAAATCTAACAAACGTCAAAAAGTTTCCCATAGTGATAACACGTATCTTTGGCATCTTAAGTTAAGCCACATTAACCTTGACAGAATAAACCGGTTAGTAAAGGATGGTCCTTTAAGAGAGCTAAATGTTGGCACTTTTCCTGTTTGTGAATCCTGTTTAGAAGGTAAAATGACTAAGAGACCTTTCTCGTGAGCGAAGATCGAACCTCTTCCAACTTGTACATACTTCGACGTCTGCGGTCACTAAGTGTACGAGGCTAGAGGTGAAGTTATGAATATTTGTCACCTTCATTGTGATTATTCAAGATACAGTTATGTTTACCTAATACCGAAGAAATCGATACTTTTGGAAAGTTTAAAAGAATTCATGGCAAAAGATGAAAAGCAGTTAGGTAAATCACTAAAAACTCTTCGTCAGTCGAGAAGGAGGTAGATACCTTAATCTGATTCAAGGATCATTTCTTTGAGCTGGAATCCTATCCCAACTCCTGACACACAGAACACCACGACATAATGGTGTTGCGAGGAAAGGAGAAACGGGACGTTACTAGATATGGTTAGATCAATGATAGAGCTCTCCCTCCATTACTAATCTCATTTTGGGGATATTCACTACAAATTGCGGTCTACATTTTGAATGTAGTTCCATCTAAGTCAATCCAAAAGACACCCTTAGAGTTGTGGAATGGACATAAACCTAGTTTACTTCACTTTCGCATATGAGGGTGTCACTTTGCGATGCTAAAAGGAAAGGCAAGGAAGTTGGAACCCATAGAAGTGTGTATGTTTTATTTGGCTATCAAAAGGCATAAGGGAGGTTTGTTCTATAGTCCTTGAATAAGAAAGTATTTGTATCGACAAATGCGACTTTTCCTCGAATGACTATATGACAAACTTCAAACCTACATGATAAGGTTGTATTAGGAGGAACTATGTTGATAGGATCGAGGGGAAAAATCACCATCAACCACTAACGAACTACAAAGTCGAGACCGCTATTCCTGTCGAGAAATATCCTGAGTACCTCGGCGTAGTGGGAGGGTAGTGACTACCATCGGGATTACGGACATGAAGGAAGAAATCTGATTTTCTAGTGTCGATCACTAGCGAGATGATCCATTGACATCTTAGAGTGATGCCATGGATGATTCGACAAGGACAAATGGCAAGATGCTATGAACGAGAAATGGAGTCCATGTACTCTAGCTTTGTGCGGGAACTTATAGATCCGCTTTGAGGATGTTAGACCCGTAGGATGTAAATGGATCTTGAGAAAGAAAAAGAGCATAGATGGGAAAGTGGAGACTTTCAAAGTGAAATTTAGTGACAAAGGTTATACCCGAAAAGTGGACTATGGAAGAAACTTTCAAGCCGGTAATATGCTTAGAAGTCACATTCGCATTCTTTTATCCATAGTTAGCTTGTCTAGATTATGAGATATGGCAAATGGATGTCGAGCGGTTACTACGAGATAGCTATCTTGAGAAGCATCTACATGAGTGCAGCTAGAAGGTTTTGTGGCTGAGGCCCGATAGCGAGAATCTGCTTGAGTTGATTAGGTCCATTTATGGTGAAGCAACTTAGTCTTGGAATCTGCGTTTTGATAAAACTATCAAAACGTATGGTTTTGAGCAAAATGTTGATGAACCTTGTGCATACAAGTACATCAAAGAAAAGAAGGTGGTCTTCTTGGTTCTTTATGTATATGATATTCTACTCATTGGGAATGATGTAGAAACATTATCGAATGTAAAGAAATGGCTAGCTGAGCAATTTCAAATGAAAGGTCGGAAATGACTATGATGTAGGATCCAAATTATAAGAGATCGTGAACAAAGCTTTTTGGCATTGTCTCAAGCGTCTTATATTGATAAGGTGCTAGCTCAATTCCCACAGTGCAAGATTCCAAGAAAGGTCCATTACCAGGCAGAGCGTGGAATTATCCCCCTTCCAGGAAGCGTGTCTAAGACACCTCGAGAGGGAAGAGGATATGGGGCGGATTCCACAATACCTCGGTTTGTGTGGCGACCTCATGTATGCCATGTTGTGTACGAGGTCTGATATATATTATGTAGTAGGGATAGTCAATGGGTCTTACCAATCAATCACGGAATGGGTCCTTTGGATAGCCGATGAAGCATATTCTGGTATCTTAGGAGAAGCGAGAGATTATATGTTTGTGTACTGGTGGGACTTGGAACCACATTGGATATCGCGATTACGATTTTCAATGGAGACAAAGATAGTCGAAAGTCGACATACGGAAGTATCAAACAATCTAGTATTGCAGTTCAGCCATGGAAGCCGGGCCACATAGCGGCTTGTGAAGCTGACTAAAGGAATCGGTTTGGCTCGAAAAGTTACACTAATGCGGAAGTAGTTCGATCATGCTGGAAAAACCACTTGCTTTATACTGTGACAACAGTGGAGCGGTGGCAAACTCCAAAGAACCAAGGAATCACAATAGAGGGAAGCATATAGAAAGGAAGTATAATCTAATACTAGAGATCATACATATAGAGGGCGTAGCTAGTTATGAATATAAGCGTTAAACGAGAACATTATAACGAATCCATGTACGAGACTTTGCACGAAAGGTTATTCGTAGAGTCACTTAGGGACTAGATTACAGAGACACGTCTGACACCTTTAGGGCAAGTGGGTGATTGTTGGGCATGGTGCCCTAAAAGCGTGTAATTTGTACTACTTCGTGAAAACAATTTTCTATATTTGATTCTTTATACATGTGTTGTATAATTTAGTAAATATAATAAAATCCCAAGTTTATTAATGCAAGCGAAATCTTAGTATATAACGATTATATATGGAATGATCAAGATTATAGATAATAAACTAAACTATAAGTAGTAAATTAAAGTAGGGATCTTTGATCTATAATACTACTATAAATACGGTCCAACTGTGAACGTAGAATCTGATAATCTTGATCACGGATTCTGCGATGTAGTGACATTAAAATGGAGGTGCTTTATGTAATATGATTACATAGGACAGGACCAGACATAGAATAAACTCTTAATTAATATACCGTTACTATTAAGAGTTTAAACCGTGTCACTAGATGATCATATGCAGATTGATCTTAATCCTGAGTAGCCATGGATTCCTGTCTATTTCATTTGGGCCTTTTGATTCATAGGTTGAGTGCACGTCACAAGGCGTTTCCCGATATGTCTTGGACCATTGGGATAGGTGGGTTGGGATGTCCTGCGGGGTGAATCAAACCCACCGGGGGATTAATTGGTTCCCTTAAGTGTTAGTCTAGGCTAGTAGTTTGAGCACTCTAATTTATAAACGAGGTTTATAAATTAGCTGTTCTAGTGGTGTCTAGAACTTAAGGATAAAAATATCACTAGAGGGGTAAAACGGTAATTTCACCTAGCTCTAATGATGGTCCAATTTTGGAGGATTGATTGCATGCAATGATTATATCAATGGACTACTTGAGTATCACTACGTAAATTATTCTGTAATTACAAGAGTTCAGTTTCAGATTTTTAGTGGAATAATACTGGAACTAATAAATTAGATTAATTTATTAAAGTGTTTAATTAATTATCAAATTGGAGCTTGGAATTACAGGTCCACTCAAATCCGAGAGGCGCCTACAACAATAATACATGATTAAATTAACGAAAGAAATCCCTTTAGGGCATAGTTGAAAAAGAAATTGTTTCCACGACAACTATGTAGTAATTGATGGATAATTAAATTTTAATTAATTAATTAATTAATAGTAATTACTATATGGATAAAGCAGTTAATTTGATAGATTAATAACATTAGTAGTTATTGAATTAATTAATTAATAGTAATTACTATATATGGATGAAACAATTAATTTGAAATTAATCTATTTATTTTAGTCACTTAATTTGAATTATTTTTAATTCAATATTTAAATATACCACTTGATCAATGAGTTAGATCCAATTCAAGGCATGTATAAATAAAGCAAACAAGCGTGGTGATAAAAAATTAGAGAAAAAAGAAGAAGTTTTACTTTTTTGCCTCACATCTAACCCTCTTAATCTCATGTGGTGAGAATATCGAGAGTTCTAAAAACAAAACCTTTGTCAATGCATGCTCACACGTACCACAGTAGTGAAGGAGCGACTTGGAAGATCGTGGAAAACATGGAGAGAAAAAAAGGATCTTGGAGTTGTCAACCACACTTTGCTAGAAAAATCTCCTTAATTTGATTGAGTTAATTTTTCTTTATTATTTGTTGATTAGTATGCATGTACCATAGGATCGTAAAAAGAGTTTTTATTAATTTTTAAAATTTACTGGACCAAAATCTTCCACTGCAAACTTTGTTTTGAACCTTAAAAACCTTCACTTTTGGCCCAAAAAGCACATCATGGAGATAAAGAGTGCGACCCTTTCGCATCAACAATTTGTAGGTGCCAATTGCAAGCACGTCCACTAATGTGTTATTTCCCATGTAAATGCTCCTACTTCCTTGAGAGCCGGCCAAGAAATCCACATATGCATTGCGATCCGAGGGCTATGCGGTGATCGTAACTGCGTGTGATCCAAATGAAACGGTCTCGGCTAACGTGCTTGACTACTAACAAATGCGTGTGAAATGAATTTGGTCATATATTACCTTGGCTTAGTGCGATCACGAGCAAGTGACGGCGCCCACGAGTTGAAACAATTGGTATCTTTTTCTTCTATGGGCTTCCGCGCTTCATGCTTATTTCCACTTAAGTAGTCTTGTTTCCTCCCTTCTAAGCTTGAAACCTTTCCCTTTCCATTTCTTCCGTCACGTGCAGGAAGATCGACCTTGTTGTATTGGTCGTATAAGCACATCCACTTTAGACTTATCGTAGAAAGTGATCCTTCTCTAACTTTCACACATGTAGGTACAACATCATCAAAAGTTTTGATATTGTCGTTATGGGTAAAGTTTATCCTAAGATGCTCCTAAGCATGTGGAAGAGAGCGGATTACAACTTGGACTTGTTGTTCATCAGTTAGCTCATGGCTAGCACCCTTCAGCTCACTTATCATGTTTAACATGGTAGTGAGGTGTTGCCTCATGGTATGATTCGACTGCTTCTTGTAAGCGTCAAATTTTAGAGTTAGCTGACGCAACCTAATGGTTAAAGTACCACCAAATTGTATCTTGGTGGCGTCCCCAGATATTATGCATTTGACTATTATTTTGAAAGCGACATCATATCATTTCTCATACTACTAGACTATGAAATGTGAGCAACTCTATCCTTGAGCTTATAAGCTTGATATGCTTCCATATCTCACCTGTGTTGGGCAGTCGTTCCACGCTCAAGCTCAACCATAGGCTGCGTGATTCTTTCCAACACGTCTTACTCTACCAAGATGCGAATCTTATGATCACCGACATCATGGATTTTATCATTGAGTTTATCCCCTGTAGTTGAATCGGTAACTATCTTCGCTAGTAGCAACCATTTCAAACTAAATGAAAAGAACTGGCAACTTTGACTCACGTCTAGTGACCCATAACATGTCACAAAGTTCTAAATGAAACAATAAAAACTTAGTCTTAATGGAGAAACAAAAGGTTATCAAACTAAGACCAATCAATTTCTCCTAACAAATCCTAGTTGATATGGTTAAATTTAAACTTGCGCCAATAATTTTATTAGGAAAGACATACTCAATTCTCAGCCTAATATCCCACAAAACCATATAACTATTACATGTTAAACATGTTCTAATCCTTTGCCAACTCAATCATCAGTTAGGTGAATTGGATATTCTCTTTCAGAAAATTCTCTCCATGCGATGTCTGAGCCGGTTGTTCGTCCATGGGACTGAATTCATCAACCTACTAGATCGCCTAATATTGCTTTGTATCCGGCTTTCCAGTTTCCGATTCAACTCACTTACAATATTATCATAAGTTAAGTTGCTAATTTTTTTTCTACAAGCGCCTTTCTCTCATGTTCTCTGTTGTTCCTTTCTTTTAACTCATAGTGCTTTCTTGAAGATCAGCCCCGAAATTTCAGACTTATCGTAAATCCACATGAATATGTGCACATTAGTTATCAGTTGGATCTTTCATATATTCACACAATCACTCCAAAGCGATTATCATGTGATCTCTCAATGCATATATAACTTGGAGAAAATATTAAGGATCTTAAGCTTTATATACTTTTATCTACTACTACTGTTTCATACATGTATTGAACAATTAGATGAAATAAAGTATTCAATATTTTCTAAAAAAAATGTCAAACCACCTCTTCATGCTCTGGAAAGATGTTCATTGAATAGGAAATTTAAAAAAAATTCCATCGAAAACAGAGTTAGGATGAGGTCAAACGGGCCAGTCAAAGTCATTTGACACGTCAACATGTGGACATGGTGCCACATCATCGTTTGACTACCACGTCATCAATCAAACGCCATGTCAACATATTTGGGGGGGAGGGGGGGTGGTGAGCAAGTGCCGTCGCGTTATTGCTTGCCAGCCGGCGGTCGAACGCCCGCGTCATTAGGGTTGATGTGGCGCCGCACGTGGCATCTACCGTATCATGACGTGGGGCGTATTGGCCGCGTCAGCAGGCGGCTTTCAGCGGTGTATTAGGTCTTATTATTAAAAATTCCATTTTTTCCAAAAACTTCAAAAATTGTAATAAGTGCAGAACTCAAAATTACAAAAATATGTGTTGAAATGTCTCAAATGAGATTTTCCATCCACACCAAATTTTCATAAAAAAATAAACACGCAAAAAAAAAAATTATGTTCATTTTCTCTTCTTTTTTTTTCAAATAAACAAACTAACACACAAAGAGCATATCATATGTCGATACCAATGTAAGAATGTCAAGTTTGGTAGAAATAAGTATACTTACTTGTTGAAGTGTAGAGCTTCGGTATCTTCAATTGCATCCAGCGAGAATCATATCATACTGCCAAATTGCAATGAGTTTTTCATAAATGACGCCTTTCAATATCTCTTGTTTTTCTTCTAGATGATTTTCAAATGTGAAGTGCCTCGGGGAGATGATAGAGTTTCCAACCTTTTTTTTTTACCAACCCCATAAGGTGTCTCAGGTTCTTTGTATTTACTGGGTACGATATCTTCAGGCCACATCCCTTAGATGTGTCTCTTAGGTCTGAGCAGTCAGAGGCCTTGGCGTTGATCATAATCGAAGATGAAGGTTGAGGATCTCTAGAAAGTATCTCGACATCACCCATGATGGGTTTGTGTTGTTTCTCGGTTTGCATGATTCGCCGATGAAGGAGATGGAGTCTTGAAGGTGGCGACCGAAAACTTCCACGTTTTCAATAAATAGAAAATTCATTTTCCCCAATATCATAAATATTAACGAGGTGTTGATAATAATAGTAGGGTTCAGTTATAAAAAGCTCGTTCTCATGTGAGCAAGTTTCAGCGTTAGATATTAATTTATCTCTTGATATATGCGAGATTAAAAAATAATTATGTAATAATAAATAAATAAATAAATAAATAAATAACAAAATAAAATAAGAAAAAGTAAGAAGGAAAACAAGGTTGAAAAGAGGGAAAAAGAAATAAAAATAATTTATTTTAAATACGATTACTCTTACCAATAATTATCTCTCAACCCATCATTTTTTATTACGTTCTCATTACAATTTAGTTTTTTTTCTTTTTATAAATATTTAAAAATATAAAAATATAAATTACTATATATATATATATATATATATATATATATATATCTATATATATATATATATATATATACCATAATAATATAAGTTTTTTATTGAAAAATAATTTTATTGATTAGCTTACTGATAGATGGATAGATCAAAGATAAAAATTGCTAAAACCAATAAAAATTAAATGATATCGAGTTAAAAGCGCAATAAATCGTATCAAAACTATAAATTTGATAACACGTAGTAGAATATTCTATTTCTAGGTTCTTATTATATCACGACCATAATATGATATCTTGTTGATTGAAAGCGCTTTATCTATGCAAATTATGTATGAAATAAAATAAGCATAATAAGGCAAAGCATGGCATCGTAATATTGACGACAATGTGTCATAATAAGGCAGCGATAACAAAAAATGAAAATCACAAATTTGTATGAAATAACCAATTTATTAATAGATAGACTGAAAAAAAAAAGGTGTAGATGAATGCTCGTGGGAAAATTGGCCGAAAATCATCTCTTCTTATTTAAGGAAGACGAGTGGAAAGAGAAGAAAAAAGATAAATGATGCTAGGATATATATATATATATATATATATATATATATATATATACCTAAGTTAATTAAAAAAAAGGGCTAGCCTAAGTTGAAACCAAGTTGAGTTTAAAAACTTAATATGCTCTTAATTCGGCAATTAAAAGCAATTGTTTAATAAAAATCATATTTGGTAATTTGCTTTCGTCATTTAACGTGTTTGTTTTTTTGACTTTTTTTATGACTTATTATTTAATTTTTTAAAATTTTGGCCGAATAGAATAAGCCAAAATATTTTATTTTTTGGTTTTTTCTTAATATTTTTTTAATGTTTTTTCTATTAAGCAAAAATAAGATTCAAATAGGAGAAAATCATATATTTTATGATCAAATTGAAATTTTCATGATCCATTCCACACTAATTAAATAAAATCATATTGATTTTTTGTTTTATTTAAAATTTTATTGTCTCAAAATTTTTATATTTTTTTTAGAACAAACAAAAATCATATTAAACACTATTTAGAACAAAAATTATATTTAACATTAAGAAAAAAAAAACCCACTTATGTATCACCCACGGGAAGCAATTTCTTTATTGTCTTATGCAGGATTGATAATTAATTATTAATTACTTAATTACATATCCAACCTCGTTGGCTATTTTTCAATGAGAATAATATTATTCTAAAAATAAAAAATGGAATGGGTTTGTTCAGCAGTGTTAAAAATATCGGTTTCGATGGATATATCGGTACTTGGATTTTAAGGATATATCGGAGATATATCGGTGGATATTTTTACATAAATATCGATATATCATAAATTAAAAAAAATGCTTTGAAATTCATAGAAATACTTTGTAAAAGTGTAAGAATGACATTAATAATGAAATATAGTAGTAGTTGATATTACATTGCTATGGTCTTTCACCACAAAAATGAAGATCGATGTGGCTCCGTTGCAATATTTAACGAAGGGATCTCATCTTGGTGAAGACAATACTCAAACCAAGACATAGTGTTCCGATAATATTGATTATAAGATCGAACATGCCATGCATAAATGTTTTAACTTGTACTCACAACCTCTCCATGAATAGGAAATTCGGGGTTCACCCACATGCTTGTTTGAAATCCTTGTTGCATTTGATATGGAGTTTGGAATGGAATTTGTGCATCATGAGGATGGTGTCGTTATATTCTGATGGAATCTGAAGGATGTGAAGAAGGTTGACCATAACTCATTGTGTAAGGAGGAAAAACGTTGGCATCATTGGATGAATCACTATATTGAGTGTCAATGCTCATTGACTCAAAACTAGCCGAAAACGAATCTTCATTGTGTTGTGTCATCGCTAGCCGTCGACCTCTATGGCTTTCTGACAACTCGATGCCGGACCAGAGTCCTCTTAGACCCGTGGTCTTCGTCTTGTGTAGCATGTGTGAAATCATGCTTCACGGTGAATGGACTGATGGATATTCACTTTTGTGTCCCGATCTGCATTATACTACCATAATTTCGGTATCACTACCATCATTGGTCTCTCCTCTTGAGTTATCATAGCCTGTAGTAGAAGTACGAGCAAAACTAGGTCTACTACTATGTTCAACACTTAACAGACTCGAAAATTAGAAGTGATAACATCTTTGAAATGAGTAATCTAGTCTCTTGATTGAAACTTTCAGCATATGAACTTCTTGGATAAAACCGGTCAACATCTCTACACACGCTTCTCGAGACATGCTTGACAATTCGTGGATCAGGATTTCCATTTTCATCATTTAAATGGAGAGGTCTAACCCATTAGAATAATTTATTATCCTCTTCTTCATCAAACTCGGTTGAAATGTCGAGTAAATCAAGGTAATGTTTTTCGGCAACTTTATTAGTCTCTGCTTGCATATTTCGTATCTTTAGTTTCATGTTGTAGTAACAAAAAACTAATTATTGGAGTCGAGGTAAATGGCCAGATTTCTTTGTTTTGTGGATCAAAACAAATGTGCCAATTTCTCTCACATCTTTGAAGATGATCTTTGTTTGGGAAAAGAACCTTAGGACGAGAGTGCCGATGTGGGAGCGTGGTTTCCATACATGAACCACCATTGTTGCAATGAAATTATAACATTCAAAATCTAATAATAACATGGTAATAGACTTTACTTTTTAAACTTTAATAGAAACAAACACTCACGGGAATCTACATTAAATCTCTTGATCTTATTCTTTGCTCGATTACCAAATCCCCTTTTGGCATCTCGAAATATTATAAGCTGCGAATTCAAAATGAACTTGACAAATCAATATATGTGTAAGTGTAACCAAATAAATTGAATCAATTAATTAGAAGTATAGTCTATTGATATACCTCATTTCCAATATTACCAAGACCTACAGTAGTAGCAGATAATTTTTCAAATACTTCATGAACAACTTGGAGTAGCTCGAGTCCTTGCTAACTCGGTCTATATTGAAATCTTGATTAAGATAATATGCTACAAAAGTGATTTAAGAATTAGTATATGATAAAAGGAAAAATAATATGCTTTAAAGTGATTATGATATGGAATAGTTACCTGCGGCATAAAGAGGATGTTTGAGGGTTTTTATCGACGATGTTTGCTGATGATGTTTTGACCCATTCTTTGGCTTTGAGTGCATGTAACTTTTGTTTCATCACTCGAATCAACTCATACACAAATGGCATTACTGGGACGATTTCGGAATCAACAATGTGAAGAACTGTATATAGTGCCTCATAGATTGACACTAGGTTAGAGACCTTATCCCAATATGGATGATTAAACATGAGTCATTCAACCTCACGTCCAACAGTTGTCCGACTAAGCTTATGGGAAGCCCATTCATCTCTAATAAAGATCTTCTTCAAACCAGCTCTCTTTTTTAGAAGACTTGCTAGGGTGATGTAATTTGTCACAAATCTTATTACCCTTGGACGCACAATATCTCCACCGCAAACTTTACTAATATCTTCAAACATAAGGTCGATGCAATGTGTTGCACATGGAGTCCAATATAAATTGTACTTCTTCATTAACAATTTCCCAGCCTTCACAAATGCTGATCCATTATCTGTAACAATTTGCATAACATTAGCCCTTGACATCCTTTATCACATCTTTCGAAACCATAAATGTATTTGTTGTCTTTGATATCAGATGCATCCAACGGACTTAAGAAAAATTGTGCTCCTTTACGTATACCATAGAATTAATGATGGCAATTTATGGGACGGTTCATCCATCACACATAATTGTGCACCGATAGGTCTTCCATTTCTCCTTTGGAGATTCACATAATCATCCATGTCTTTATACTCATATCTAAATATTTGTTTTGATTTCATATGAGTGTGGCTCTATTCCTATGCCTACAGTTAAGTAAATAATTATATAGTTTGCAACTATAATGTAGGAATAATCTTATTTGAAATTGAAACAGTTTTTCACATATTATTGTGCCCAACTGATCATGTTTTTTGAAGTGGTGAGAGTTTACTTTGTGAGGCGCAACGCTCTCATATATGAAGAATTTATTAATTAATCGGCCCATCGTTTATTTGATTGCACCTCCTTTAAAGAGATTTTTAACACTCTTTTGTCTTGCTGTCGAAGATTTGTATAATGATGGAGCAAGAGGTGGTAATGGATCCGATTGTCTCACACTTTGAGATCTTTGCACACGCCTTATTGGATCAGTTGGATGTGATTGTGAAGGCTCACCTATTGCAATTATATATATTAGAAATGTTTGTAAATCGGTTTATACTATAATAATGAATTTAAGTTCAAAGATTTACCAATTTTTCTTTGCCTCTCATAAACCTTCTTCTTATTGACGATTAGGTGGCTGTTTGGATGCGCGACAATGCGCGAATAGTCGAGCACTCGTCAGGGTTCATGTCAAGCGGATACATATATACATCATCATCTTCCTCCTTATTTTCCTCATCATCATCATCAACTGATCGTCAAATAGATGTACATAATTTACCCATGATTGTGCCTACATGATTCGGATCAAATTTCTTCAATATTCGTAGATTTCTTTGCTTTGGCGCTTTATTCTGTTTCAACTAGTTGTCTCATTTCTTTTTAACCGGAGGCACATTTAGGACACTTCTTGCTATTTGAGTGGGGATCTGTATGTGATAAGTGAAATTTGAATAAGGGTTATTCCACCACTTTTAATGACCATCTGCAAAAAATTCGTATGGGTATCATTTATGTTACTTCAATATGTGCACAATATTTAAAAAGCAGGGATCGCGACCTCAGTGTGCTTATTCCAGCTATAATCACATAAACTAATGGTGTAATCAATTCATGTTTCATAATCTCAGCCCTAAATATAAAGTTGCATCAATTCATATTACATTAATAATTAACAAATATTTATATTTTATATTTTATATCCATAATCTTAATCACAAATATAAAGTTAGAATTAATTATCATAATTTAAAGAAAATGTATATTTGACAAATTTTTTGACATTTCTAGAATTTTTAATTAATAATTAACAAATGTTTATATTTTATATTTATAATCTTGTCTAAATATAAGAAGTTGCATTAGTATCACAATTTAAAGAAAATGTATATTTCTGAAATTTTGACATTTCACAAATTTTTAATTAATAATTAACAAATGTTTATATTTTATATTCATAATCTTAATCTAAATATAAAGTTGCATTAATTATCAAAATTTAAAGAAAATGTATATTTCACAAATTTTGACATTTCACAAAATTTTTAATTAATAATTAACAAATTTTTATATTTTATATTCATAATCTTAATCTATATATAAAGTTGCATTAATTATCAAAATTTAAAAAATGTATATTTCACAAATTTTGACATTTCACAAGAATTTTTAATTAATAATTAACAAATGTTTATATTTTATATCCATAATCTTAATTTGATTATAAAGTTGCATTAGTATCATAATTTAAAGAAAATGTATATTTTACAAATTTTTGGTAATAATTAACAAATGTTTATATTTTATAATATGTCCTTAATTTGATTATAAAGTTGCATTAATTATCATAATTTAAAGAAAATGTATATTTCACAAATTTTTTAATTAATAATTAACAAATGTTTATATTTTATATCCATAATCTTGATTTGATTATAAAGTTGCATTAATTATCATAATTTAAAGAAAACGTATATTTCACAAATTTTGACATTTCACAAATTTTTTAATTAATAATTAACAAATGTTTATATTTTATATCCATAATCTTAATTTGATTATAAAGTTGCATTAATTATCATAATTTAAAGAAATTTTATATTTCACAAATTTTGACATTTCAAAAATTTTTTAATTAATAATTAACAAATGTTTAAATTTTATATCCATAATCTTAATTTGATTATAAAGTTGCATTAATTATCATAATTTAAAGAAAATGTATATTTCACAAATTTTTTAATTAATAATTAACAAATGTTTATATTTTATATTCATAATCTTAATCTAAATATAAAGTTGCATTAATTATCATAATTTAAAAAATATATATTTCACAAATTTTTTTTTAATTAATAGTGTTAACAAATGTTTATATTTTATATTCATAATCTTAATCTAAATATGAGTTGCATTAATTATAATAACTTAAAGAAAATGTATATTTCACAAATATTGACATTTCACAAATTTGTTAATTAATAATTAACAAATTTACATATTTCACTTATTCATAATCTCAATCTAAATATAAAGTTGCATTAATTATCATAATTTAAATAAAATGTATATTTAAAACATAAAAAATGCTTAACATATGTTCATATTTAATTTTCATAATCTTAATCTAAATATAGACTAAAATTAAACCTTAATTTAAATATAAACTAAAATTAAATCTTAATCTAAATATAAACAATCTTAATCTAAATATAAACTAAAATTAAATCGTAATCTAAATTTAAACAATTTTAATATAAATATAAACTTAATTTAATTACTAAATTGCACAAATGTAAAAAAAAAAAATAAATAAATAACTTGAAACATACCTTAATTTGAAATTATGTATTGAATGGAAGACTTGAGCAACTAAAGTGTAAAAAATATTACCGATACTTTGCAAAATGAAAGAATTGTTTGAGAGATAATGGATGAGTTTGATATGAAGATTTTATGGAAATTTGTTATAGATTTTAAGATTGAACTAGCCGTTTTGTTCAAAAAACCCTTTAAAAATGAATTAAAAGTAGTTGGATTTGATTTTGATCAAAAATATGACCAGGTAGATCTTGATTTAACGATTATAAATCAATTACAGGCGTTAGATCAAGTTAAAAAATTCGAAATCCGTGTCGGATAAAATATAAGCCCAGTTGGAATCCGAGGATTGAAATCTAAGCGGATTGGATGTGGCGGATTGGTCTGGCGACCAGGATCATTCACCCAGCCGTTAAAAATTTGAATTTATGAAGCGAAAATCACCGGTCTTTCGCGTGTCCGAAACCATAACTGTCGGATCAAAAATTAAAAAAAAAAAAAAAAATCAAATCGGCCGATACTGGCCGATATATTGACCACTATCGGTTTTTTTTAATTTTTTGGTTTTTTGTTTAAATTTTTTACAAATCTATATTTTGTGTTGAATATATCGATAAAATATCGATATATGGTCAATATTAACTGATATTTTTTTTTAATTTTTTGAATAAATGATTTTAATTTATAAAAATCATATCAGGTCCGACATCCGAAATACCAACAGTATATCATCATCGATATTTCGCAATTTTTTAATCCCTATTGTTCAGGCAATCGAAGTCAAGCAAGTCAAACAAGAAATGGCTTATTTAATACGGCACCAACTGCCTCCTTGACCAGTTAATGACAATTCATTTTATATGTACCATCTCAAAGACATCCACAGTTGTCTAATAAAAAAAAATGATTAATTATGACGTTGACAGAGCCTACACGTACAATGTATTAGAATAGAATTATTGTTTTTATTATTTATTTTTTTCTTTTTTCTTTTTTTCCAAATTTGAAGTTGGGAGATAAGGGGAATTAGGAAGAGCAAAAAGGGGAGACAATAATATTTTGTACATGGATTTGACGGAGTAGAAGATGGAAAGGCTCAAAGGGGGCCTTTATGTAATTTTCATATATATATATATATAGAAAATAAAGAAATGTAAAAACGAGCTTTGGGTCGTATTTAG
The DNA here is from genome assembly GCA_016808115.1 of Tetrastigma voinierianum. Classification (NCBI taxonomy): domain Eukaryota; kingdom Viridiplantae; phylum Streptophyta; class Magnoliopsida; order Vitales; family Vitaceae; genus Tetrastigma; species Tetrastigma voinierianum. The sequence goes on along the minus strand of JAEQBH010001985.1, from coordinate 162,479 downwards.
TATATATATATATTTTTAATTACTAAAATAGTTTAAAAATGAAAATAATGATTAAGGAAGTATGTGAATAGTAATATCACAATCACTGGTTTGGTTGTGACAATTAAATTTTTTTTTAAGTTAAGTCGTAATTATTAAAGTGATGTTTGTTTTTTGATTTAATGTTGGTAAATAGGCTTTGGTATGTTGTTTGTTTTCCTTTAAATTTTACATTTGTCTTGAAATTTTTAAAAAGTTTTGAATAGAAAAGTGAAAATATTTTATTTTTTTCTATTAAGAAAAAGTCGTTCAATAAAAATAAGAAAAAGCTGATTATTATCCTGATAAGAAGAAAGAAATTGTAATATACGCTCTTAGGGATGACGGAAGGAGTTTGGGATGTAGCGGTCTCATCTCGACCCGGCTCGTTTATTTTTCAATTACAAAACTTATACCGTTTAAAAATTAAAAATAGAAATGACGGAGATGAGAAAATTAGCTACGGCTAGTTCACGATTTTTATTTTTAATTTTAATTTACATATTTTCTTTTTTATTTTTTATTATGTTAAATTAATATTTTTCATAAAAATAAAAATATTATGAATTTTATAAATTACTTATTAAAAAACATAATAATAATAATAATTATTTATATTAAAGTATAAAAAAAAATAATAAAAAATTATTTTTAAAATATAATCGGGGCAGGGCGGGGCTTATTATTATTATTATTTTGGATACATGGTTCATATTGCTTCGTCGAGGTCCATTTTGTGCGAAACAGTTATTTAACTTCGGTCCAGCTATTTTAAATGAACTTAGCCAGCCGTTTCGACTTTAGATTTTATTAAAAATCTCATCGTTGGAAATCAGTGACAAGCTTATCATGTCGGAGGGGAAAAATTTCCGCTTGTCTTAGAATTCGATGAAACTTTTCTGCCTCACTAGATTTCGCGAGATGAATTTAACGGTGTAGTCCGTTTCGTCATCCGAGATCTATAAAATTTTCTAGGCTTCCCTGAACCCTTATGATAATTTATTATTTTTATTAATATTTTGCTATTTTTGAAAATTTATAATTTTCTTAGGTTTTCTGAGGTAACAATACTTGAAGCCGGTCTCGGTGAAAATAAAATCAGCAGATTAAAAACCAATTAAAATTAAATTAAACACATGCCGTTAAGAGCGAGTGAGGCAGGAGCTGAAATAATCCGTCGCGTTATCATTACTGCCTATTTCTTACCAATGTTAAAAAAACAAACAACAATACTTAATGTTATTAAGTACTATTCAACTAAGCTCAAAAAAGTTAATTAATTAGCGTTAAGTAAAAGCAAGCACTTCTTGTTGTATTCTTTGTTAGCGCGTTAGTTTGAATATTATTTCGTTTTATTTTATTAAAAAAAAATTAAATATGTCCAAAACTATGTAAAAAGAAGAGGTTACACTAATTCTTCAACATACTAACACCCATAATCTGATATCGATTGATCGGATCCAAATATAGCAATAAAATAACGATAAACCAAATATCGTAATAAGACAATGATAACATGAAAAATAAAATAAAATCTAAATTTTTATGAAAGAACTAATATTTTAAAAATCGAACTGATTCGACCAAGCCATCCGTAGATCAACCAATTTTTCGATTCGGTCCGATCTTACAACTTGGAGCTATATTGAACCGGGTGAGAACGGGCAAGAAACCGCCCGGTTCAACCTCTCATTTATTTTTTCCTCCAAAAAAAAAGGAATATATGCCACATGTCTCTTTTGGGAGACGCATGCCAAACCATACTTAAGCATTGTGGGAGTAAGGTGGCGTTTGTTTTTGACAATCTTTGGTGAATAGGCTTTGCGTGGTGTTTGTTTTAAAATTTTTAAGCGCATTACTGGAAATTTTACAAAAGTTACGAATAGAAAAATGAAAATATTTGAACTTACATTCGGAAAAGTCGTTTTCACTTGTGATAAGAAGAATGGTACTTGATAAGAAAGAGTATCGATATACGCTACTAGGATGACAACGGGAGGGTTTGGGACGGGGTGGTCGTCTGTACGGCTTCGTTTTATTTTTTAATTCGAACTTGTCGTTTAAAAAATTAAACGAATGGGCGATGGGAAAATTCCCAAAGCTCATAATTTACATTTTATTTTTGTTTTTTATTTTTTATTTTATTTTTATATTTGCTTTTTATTTTTATTATATTAAAATTAATATTTTCATAAAATAAAAATATTATGAATACATATATTATTTATTAAAAACATTATAATAATTATTATTATTTATATTAAAGTAAAATAAAATAAAAATTAACTAAATATAATCGAGTGAGACTTATTTTATTATTTTGAATACGTGGTTCGTATTCGTTCGGGTCGTTTTTGTACGAAACTATTTGTTATTTTGGTTCATTTATTTTAAATTAAACATGAGTTATTTCCCAACTTTCGAGGTGCATAAAAATCTGCGTCGTTGGAATCGTTAATATTATCTTTAGAGAATCGGAAAATTTAAAACGTCTCGAATTCTGAAACTTTTACGGGTCCTTTAGATTTCCGCGAGGCAGATTTAGTAGGCGCAATCCGTTTAGATCATCAGAGATCTAGAGAGATTTTATAAGAACTATGACACTTATTCCAATTTATTATTTTTATTAACATTCTTAGTTTTTGAAAATTTACAATTTTCTCGGGTTTCTGATGTAAATCTGCAGTCAGAGTGCCAGTTGAGAAAATAAACTTAAACCAGATTAAACTTGATTAAAATAATTAAGCTGTGTAGGTAAAATGACGGAATGAGAAACCTGAAAATAATCAGATTACATTTGTCATCCTGCTAAAGCTCTGCAATGTTAAAAAACAGCAACCCATACTTAATCTTTATTAAGTCTTGTCGATATTAAGAACTTAAAAGTTAGTCGGCGTTAAGTAAAAAAAACAAAAGCTGGCACAAGTCAAACTTCCAATCAGTTTACAAAGCTTAAAGTGAGGGGAGAAATCTTCAGTTATACTCAACCGATGTAGGACAACTTTCTCTTAAATGAAAATAAGAGATCTCACTCGGTAGGCCCCATTGCCTAATTACACTTTGTTTGATTATTTTTCAAAAAAAAAAAAAAAAGTCTCATAAATATTCATAATAGTAAATAAAATGAATATAATTTTTTTCAACTTTCTTTTATTTTGAATATATTTAATTTAAATAGGAGACATATTTTATTAAAAATTAAAATATCAATATATTTATATTTGAATCTTAATAATGCCAAAAACAAAAAAATATTAATTTTATTTTTCATTATATATATTGATTTCAAAATAAAAATATAGATTTCTAAAAATGTTTGTAATATTAAATAAAAAGATTATAATATTTTTCAAAATTACAGTAGTAGTTAGAATTGGATAAACCAAAAATTTTCTTTTATTTTAAATGTATCCAAATTTAAATATGAGATATATTTTAATAAAAATTCAAATATCAATATATTTATATTTATATTTGAATCTTAATAATATCAAAAACATAAAATAAATTATTCATTTTTAATGGTTGAATGGAGGCAAAAAAATTGAAAAGAGAGAATAGGAGGATAAACAGTTAGTGAATGAAGCAGGCCTTTTTGGGTTTGTTCCCTATGCAAATCTGAAGCCTTTTCTTCCTTGCTTGAGCAGCTGCTATATCTAAAGCATTTTCTTCTGTCCATTTTCTCCATGCCTGGAAAAGTCTCTTCATGTTAGTTGAACAAGTTTCATATATATCCTCTGTAAAGGAAAGAAGTACGTACTCTTCTAATGAGTAAACTTACATAGCTTACAAGATGCTCTAATTCCTCTCCTTTACGAAATTTAATCTTTTCATCACTCACAATTTCTAGAATCAGCACACCAAAACTATAAATGTCTGATTTAACTGACATGTCCTTTATATACATATTCTGGAGCCATAAACCCCTGTATATCATAATCAAGAAAACCTTAATTTCATCCAATGTTCATGGCAATAGAATTACTCTTCAAGAGAGGTATGATAGCATAAGATGCATTATTTTACACTATAAATGATGTAAAGTTACACACTTAATTGTAGCTCCAAAATGATATATGTAAAATCTGAAATTTTAGGGTTCGTATTTGCATCTAAGAGAATGTTGGCTTTGAGATCACGATGGATTATGCGAAGACCAGAATCTTCATGAAGATAAAGAAGACCACGAGCAGTGCCTTCTAAGATTTTATAACGTTAATCCCAATCCAGTTGTCCTCGATTTATTGGATCTACATCTCCATGCACAATTAACTGAAAAGCCAAATAGGCAGCTAATAGTACCTGCAAGCAAAACTGAATAATTAACAATTTTTTTTTAACAAATGCAGACAAATCATTTTGTTAACTTAGTGGACAGATATGTGTCATTCAAAAGAGAAAAATTCAAGAAAAATAAAATAAAATTTTGTTCTCGAGTTCAAGACACAACTCCAAAGCCTTGCAAATGCATATTGTTCACAATGGTGAATCTCAAGTAAAACAAATCGAAATAGATTGATAAAAGAACAAAACGAACTTTACCAAATATGAAGTGATCGTTGCTGGAGTTAGGCAAAAACTCACAGATGAGAAATCTTTGTCTTTCTATGTTGTAGTTTGGCTAATGTTAAAGGTATGATATTCATATTAAAGCCAAATGCTACAAGTTTGAGCTTTTAGGAGAGTTGATTGTTTAATAAGGTATCAGAATCTGGTTTGACAAAAGCTCCTAGGTTCAGACCACCTATTTGCAATTTATTCTCTATTTGTTAATTTGAATGTCCATACATACGAAAGACTATTTGGTTTATTTGACCTTCCACGTGCAGATATGAAGTTGCACGTGAAGAAGGGTGTTAAAGAAATGATATTCATATTAAGTTCAAATCTTATAAGCTTTGAGCTTTTAGAAAAGTTGATGGTTTAACAACTAATAATATAACTTTATTCTTAAATTCGAGTTCTCCTCGGATTTCTTGGAGAACCTTTTTACAACAATTTCTTTTCCATCGGAGAGTAACCCCTAATGGTGGACATAGTCAGTAGATGAAGAAATAGAATATCATGAGTGATGGGGCTAGCACACACTTGCATTTTATCTTGTAAACATCACCAAATCCACCTCTTCCGAGCCTAAGAGCATTTGAGAAGTCACTTGTTGCTGTCTCAAATTCTTAATTTGTATTAATTTTTTTTGTAAAAAAAATTTTATAGGATAATTCATAGTTATTATATTATTATAATATCATATTTCCTTATAAAATAAAAAAAATCTTTTAGAAATATCCCTGTAAATATTGTGAGTCATGAGGAGAAAAAGTTATAAGAGAGATAGACTTGTAAATGATATTTAGTGTGTACAAAAATGTAAGGGTTTGAAAGATTGAGAGTTTTGCGAAGTACATATAACCGTGCGAAGGTTGAATTATAAAGATTCCAAACCCGTTATTTCATCATCATCTTCTCAAGTGGGGATTTTGATTGCAATATGTTCCCTACAAATTATTTGAATAATCTAGAAAATAATTAACTTACTTTTGGCTTTTGCTTTATGAACCCTCTTCCAGAAAAGGCATATGAGAGTGACAATCAATGTTAGACTAACGGAGGTAACAACAGCAATGAGGATAACCCGAGAAGTGTAAGTGCTCTTTCCTGCAATCACAAGTGTTCTTTTAAATAAAACGGTTGACTAAAAAAGAATGGATTCATGAATTTATCCTTTATTAAAATGTGCCAGTTTAATTACGATGTGCATTGATGATGCACTCTTTCAACGGTGGGAATTTGGAGCATGTTATTTGGGGTCGTTGGGTGGAACCGGGTACATTGTGGACTGGTCTGAAGGCTGGGGATCGTCGGATGCAGGAGATGGGTATTCTTTGAAATTTGAGTGCAGGAGGGCTACGGATGCTGGCACTCTGCAAAGACAAGAAAGAAGAGGGTCGGCGGGGCTTCACCATAGGCTGCCGATGCCTAAGTCGGTTCTTTTTGAGGAAAAAAGATGGATTAGCAGAGAGTGAATGTGTTTCTTGTACCTTTCAGATGGGGTGAATTAAGTGCATTTATAGTATCTGTTTCCAGGTTGGATGGTGATTAGGATTCTTTCCCATTGGATGGGATATTTCTTGCTTTTATCGGTATTGGGTTTGATTAATGGGCACTTTATTTGAATTATCCTTCTTCTCGTTGGGTGGGATCAGAAGCGATCACGGGATGGTATATCGTGAATTATCTTATTTTCTTTTTGGTGAGATCTAGTTGGTTGCGAGGATAATATGTTGTGAAGGATTATTCTATTTCCCTTATCGATGAGATTGATTTAGAATGTGGGCATTCTCGATTACCCATGCGTGACCTTTGGGCGGGTGCGGATTGGGCCTTCTGATGCGGGTTGGCGTCGAGGCACGAGTGTTTCAATGGGCGTACTTCTTTGCTTTGGGGTTTGGCGGTGGGCTGTGAGCCCATTTTCAAACCACATCGGTTGCCCCCGACCCTTGTGTCGATGTGCGTGGGCGAGGGTACATGCGTTTCTCGTGTGGATGCAATTTCCACGTGTCTGCTCGAAAATTTGGGTTAGTTGGGCTTGATGGAAGGTAGTCATACGTCTTTAGATAATGATGACTCTTTGGTTTCGCTCATCTTTCCGCTTCTTTCAGTTTCAACCACGGTTTCTTTCATTAGACCTCCTATGTCTTGTGTGCCCTTGATCCTGAAACCTCTTCTTTGCTCTCAGCGAGTTCGTACTTCACTTCCCCTTAGTTTTCTGTCTGACCCTTTTGTGTAGAGTCTTTTTCTGGCGTTTTTCCTGAGATAGTTTTTTATGTTTTATTCTTGGGACCGCTGCGTCTTTATCTCTTTGGTCTCTTTTCGACCGATACGACGAGGCATTAGGGTTAGGTTAGCCAAGTTTTGTTTTCGTGCACTTTCATCATGATGGGTGACTTTTCTTCTCTGCGTATTGGAGGTGACTCTTCGGTGTACAGTTGGGTGGACTAAAGCGGCACCTCAGGCAATCAGCCGAGTTGGGCCGAGATGCCACAGGGCGCCTCCTTTTCCCTTGGACAAGGGTAGGAAGTAGACTTGATTAAATATCACGGGGGTCGGAGATACTGAAATCGCCGTTCGATGCTTTAATTGTGGGGCTATCAAGAATTCGGTCCCGTATGGGGCCACCTTTGCTGGGCGTTCTGAAACCTCCTTTTGGCGTTCGAGTGTGGTCCCCTGACGTTTTGACCTCTATGTGGTTTAGAATTGCCTAGATGGTGTGTGCCTTCTTTGGAAGTGACCTTGATAATGGTCTTCGTTTTTCCCTGCACCCCTTCATAAAAGGGTTTTTCGCGTACCCAATGTCTGGCTCCTTCCTCGGCTCTCACCCAATGGTTGGGGTATCTTGGTTGGCTTATTGGTTTTCTTTAGGGATAGGGGACTTGGTGTTCCCAGTATAGCTTTGTTCCTTTACCTTTTTGCGAAGAAGCAGTGAGGGCCTCCCATTTTTCGGGCGTTAAGCGCCCTACAGTGATTCCGATCTTCTACTCTTCCCACCGGAGGCTTTGAAGGGCGCTCTTGTTAGGGACCCTTGATTAGAATATGACCCTCTTGTGAGGCATGACACCACAGGCGTTAGGTTGCTTAGACCACCAGGGAATCTGCGGCTTGAGTGTCGGCACCATTTTTTGGTATAATCTTTATGGGGTAAATGGGTATTTCTAGTGCACTTGCTGTCATATGCCTGCCCAGGCGCTTGGTCCCGATCTGCGTGAAGATAACGTCATGGCGTGGCGTTGGTGGAGTGTCCTCCTCGCCCTGCGCGGAGTTGATCAAGTCGGATATTCTGGCCACTTGAGCTCGAGTCGGCCGCTCTGCTTTGCTGAGGCCTTCGCCTCCTTCCACCATGAGTCTCTGCTCCAGACGCCAGCGCCCGATCCAGCGAGAGAGCTTGCGCTCAGTTGGAGGTGTTGTCTCGGAAGCCCGGTGTGAAACGGGAAAATACAGTTTCAGGATTGAAGATCGGTGAGCTTTGGGTCGAGGTTCGAGTGGGCGTCTTTCTTTTCTCAGATCCACCCGTGTCCCGAATGTCGAAGAAGGCGTCGCTTAGTGAGGCTCTAAAGTCTTGAGTTAACTGACCGGGTTAGTGCTTTGTGAAGAAAAGGTCTCGGGTAGAGGTAGTTGGTGGATCATGCCATCAGCTATGCGGAATTTGCACAACGAGTGTTGAGCCGCCTTCTCCAGGGTGGAAGGAATTGAAGAAGGATTTGAAAGCCCAGTGGAGATGGCGACTCCTTGCTTCTCGATGCAGAACTCGTGCCGAACGCGGTCCGTCCATTCTTAAGGATTACGATCTCGAGGTCGAGCGTGCGCCCATTGATGAGCTTGACTACATCTCTCGAGTCGCCTTTGTAAGTTCCATAGCATTGTCATGTACGCGGTTCCGTGCGATTGAGTGTTGATCTTGCGTTGGATATTGATTCTACGTTGGATGTGGCAGGTGGCTACTAATTTGAAGGGTTTGGCAGGCGAACTAAGCGAAAAGTCATGCCCAAGCTTCGGGGTTTTACAAGGCGGTGGCTTCCCACCATCGGGGCGGCTGCGGGGTCGTCTAGCCGTGATCGAGGAGGGGCGGTGAAGCTTACATCGATTTGGAAACGCCTGCGTCGGCACGATGCTCGGGGTGAGGGCGGGAGATGGGGCCGAAACGGCAGGGCGGTAGAGGCGAGCTTTGGGAGTTCGGGATGGAGTTGCGGGTGCAGCCCAAATGACCTGCTAGAGTGGGGACCAGTGCAATCCTGATATAGACTTGAATAGTTAGGGATGAGCTTCTTACATCCCGGGACCGGTTACGGGGAGTCGGGAAGAGCTGTATGCGATTCGAAGATGAATTGCGTGATAAGACGGCTCTACTGAATGGGGCTCGTCGTGAGGCCTCCGAGGTTGCAAACTCGGTGGAACACCTGACTGAGGAGTGCCGTGCGCTGTGTGGGGACCTTCATCAACAAATAACTCTGGTTGCTCAGCGGGATGAAGTTATAGGAAGATTGAGGGATGAGGCTTGTACTGATGGAAGCCACAGTGTGTGTCTTTCAAAGGAAAGGCATTAATGCCTACCACAGCTGGACTTCAACACTGACATCCCTAGCGATGGGGAGAGGTGGGGAATCCCTCTCTGGCGGCTAATGCAGAGAGCCGGACACCGTGAGGCCCACTCCCTTTCTTCACCGTCTGCTTCTCCTTGTCTTTGATCGTAGGGTGCATATCGATGTCGGTTTTTGTCTTATTTATTTATTTATTTATTTTTATTTTTTTTATTATTATTTTTTTAGTAGGGCACAGGACTGGGACGTGTCTTACTCTTAATAAATTTTCTTTTTTATCACTTATGTCTCTACTTGTGCGTTTCATCTTTGTGCGTAGGCGGAATTAATTCTTGGCGCTACGTTGCCTTAGTGAGCGTCACATCTTTGGGCGGCTCTGAGCTGTATGGTTAAAGTTGACAGTTGAGCTCACCAAAATTAGCTGCTTGGGCTCGAGTGGCGAGGCCTTGTGGAAGGTTGAAAGGCCGGGTGATCTCCCTTTGGGGCTGCGTGGCACAGTGTAGAGTAGTCGAGTTCGGTCGGTAGTGGTGGGCTCCAGGGCTCTACGAGGAGCCTTGTGGGTTGAAAAGCTGAGGTGATACGACTCTCTTAGGTTGCATGGCCTATGCGAGTGGTCATTTCGTCAAATTGGCTCTTTGGAGCTCGGGCGTTGAGGCCTTGTGGGTGCGAAAAGCTGGGCGATCGACTCTTAAGCTCGTCAAATTAATTTGCTTGGGCTCAGGCATTGAGGCCTTGTGGGTTGAAAAACTGAGGCGGTTGACTCTTGGGTGCTGGCTGTGCAAAGTAGTCGAGCTTGTCAAACTGAGCTCTTGGGCTCCGGCGGGCACTTGTGGGATGAAAAGCACGGCGATCGACTCATGCGTGCGTGGCACGTGCGGAGTGGTCGAGCTCGTCAAGGCGAGCTCTGCAGGACTCCGGAGACAGCGAGGCCTTGTGGGTTGAAGCACGGTAGTGACTCTCGGCGCATGGCACCGTGTGGAGTGGTCGAACTCGTCAGAGCCAGAATCTTGGGCTCCGAGACGCGAGGACTTGTGAGTTTGGCTTGAGGTGATCGACTCTTGGGATGCGTGGCTTGTGCGAGTGGTCGAGGCTTGTCAGAAGCGAACTCTTGGGCTCTGCAGGCGAGACCTTGTGGGGTGAAAAGCTGGTGATCGACTCTTGAGGCTGCGTGGCTGTGTGGAGTGGTCGGCTCGTCAGGCGGAGCTCTGCGGGTTCAGGGCCCGAGGCCTTGTGGAGCCCAAAGCTGAGCTGATCGACTCTTAGGGGTACGCATGGCTGTGCGGAGTGGTCAGGCTCGTCAATGGTCTTGGGCTCCCGGTAGGCCTTGTGGGCTAAAAAGCTGGTGATATGACTCTTAGGCTACATGTAGTCGAGGCTAGTCAAGCGACTCACGGGACTCCGTGGCCCGAGGGCCCAATGAAATTTGAAAAAGCTGGTGATCGACTCTTAGGGTGCGCCCGCTGTGCCAGTGGTCGGGGCTCAATGTGGCCCCATTGGAGCTCGAGGCGGCCCGAGGCCTTGTGGGGTTGGCTGTTTTGTCGCTCTTGGTACCGTGCGCTGTCTTGAAGTGGTCGAGCTTGTCGGCCCAGGTCGTTCAGTGCGACCATTCGACACGATTTTGGAGGCCTTGAGTGTCTTTAATCTTTGGTTCATGGAAATTGAAAGCAGCTGTGATTCCCGAGTGATTTTGCCTTCTTACTCGCTCTGCGTAGCTTCTTTGCACTGCTGGGGTTATACTTGAGTATTTTGCCTTTCTGGTAATGGCGAATTTGCGTGCATTGAAATAAAGCGTCGCTTGATCTCTTCGCCCAGGGATCACTTTGAAGGTCTGGATTCCCATTGTTGGACCTCTGTAGCAGGAGTTGTGTTTCCCTAGTCTCCCCTTTATGGGGAGTTATATTATTTAACCGTCTTTGGGAATGCTCTCTCGTTCAGAGAGGCGGTACATTTCTGTGCCGCTTTCATTTACCTACCATTCTTCTTTCTCTTCCTCCTTTCTTCTCTTTCTTAACTCTCTTCAATTCTCTCTTTCTTTCTTCTTTTCTTCCACATCTCATTCCCCCTTTTTTATTTTCTTTACTTTGCGACTCTTTCCATTTCCTTTTTCTTCTTCTCTACTCTTTTCCCTTATCTTTACTCTTCGTCTCCTATTTTCCACCTTCTTATCTTTCCCTCTTTCCACGCTACGCCCCTTCTTCCATTTATTTTCATCTCATTTTCCTTTCCTCTTTCCTTCTTAAAGGCTTTTTTTTTTTTTTTATTTATTAAGGCGCATCTTTGTGTGCTTAGGAAGTGTATCTTGGATGACATTCTTGATTATAGTGAGTGTAATTTGATTGGAATAAAGGCGAATTTTCCTTTTTTGACATGTTTCATTCTATTGTATATAATTTTTACGAGCATAAATATGTCTAAGGCTTTGAGGCGATACAATAAAATATGCCGGTAAACACTCAAATCGTCATCACGAAGTTGATAATGCTTCTTTTAAGATTACAATGAAGTCTATGATAAAAGTAACAAGTGTTAGCATTCAAGCATGATGTAGAATTTTCCTCATAAATGGGCTACGTAATTGCAGTCGATGGCGGGATATGGGGCCTTCAGTTGGGGCCTAGTTTTCCATGCTGGATTCTTCCTTCTTTGGCGGGAGCTTAACGAGACTAGTGGTCACACGACATGCAGCTCACAGGTTTGACTTTTGGTTATAATACCTCGCCGTCTTCCTTTGGTAATCTTGATCGCCTTAGGACTGCTCACGCTTTTCATCTAAGGGTCAAATTGGCGGAGAGCCGCGATCATTGTGTTCCATGCGGCTCGATCGGGGACTTTAACCCGACTTGACGAGCTCTTCACTTAATTTGGGGCGAATGGGGTTTCACAGGTTTGCTAACTGCGCGCGTTGTCCTGGCCTGGGAGACATTCTACCCGCGCTAAGATCTTCCAATTTGGTCTAGAGCCTTAAGGATTACGATGGTGACTTACTTTGGCCATTAGATTCTGCGGATGTCTTTGGGGGCGAGTAATAATTCGTTAGAGCTCTGGCACAAAAATCCCTGAACTTGGCTTTGTCAAATTGCTTTCCATTTAATAATATGCGATGAATATTGGATACCAAGCACGCATATGATGGCTCGCCACACAAAATTCGCGTATCTTCACATTTACGCGATTGTGGCCGGGTTGACCTCTCGGAACACTTGGTGACTCTGTAATCTTTGCGGCGATGATGAATTACATTAGCCGCTTCCAAAGGCGAGGTCTAATGTCCAAACCCCCTTTGTTACCGGCGGGGGGCTTATGGTGGCGTCAAGGGCTCGGATGGGAGCGTGAGATCTGGCTGCTCACGACAAATCTTGCGTCTCACAGTAGGTGGTTCGTCTCTGACGATATCGTGGGCGGTATCCACCTTAAGACCTTCTAACTAATGAGGCTTAGTGCCAGTTTGCTTTTTGCCGTGTACTTCCCCTTAGAGCATATTTAGTGTTTTTCCCACGATGCGCCAGGATGCGGTCGTGAAGAAACGCCTGTAAAGGCTTCCTTATGATTAGTGAATCTTGTTTTGACCTCATCACGATTTTAATTTGCTTCTTTGGTCGTCGGGTAGACTTAGTCTATTATGTAATCAAAATGAAGTCCGTCTGACTCGGCTCGGACCCGATTTGGGTAACGCAGATCTACAAGCGACTCTGCGAGGTATTCGGCGGTTTATTTCTTTGAGGAGTCTTCTGTGAGGCACAGCCAGCTAGTTTTGCCCAAGGCATGAACAAGGAGTTCTTTGCTCACGGGATATGTCGGCTGGACCATTTGCGAAACTTTTCAATATCCTTACCTTTTTTGGTGTAGGATCGTTCTTCAGAAACTTTGGCCGTAGGTGTATCTTATTTGTCGCAATACGGTCATTTGAGGCCTCAAGTTAGTCGATTCGGAATGGGCCGGCGGAGAGATTCAGAGCACATAGTGTTTCTCTGTTGGCTCATTGTTTGGAGGCTGGAATCCGAATCGGCGCAAACTCAATGTCTATTTATATGGGGAGGTCGGGATCATGGCTCCGCTTCCTTGTCACGTTGTGGCCCCGTCTGAGAGTTTCGGATAGGGAGGTCGATTCGGCACGGCGTTCTGGGCTCCGGCGAGATGAATTCCATGGCAGTTTACTAAGACATGCCACAGCTACGATTTTAACATATCGATTTGATTTCGTGGCTCTATGGCCCACTTCGCCATTCAGCGAGGTCGGCTTATGTAATACTTGCTTAAATACCTGTGGATATTCGGTTGGAACCATCATTATGAGCTTTGAAAGTGGGGCGGAGCTTCCTAATTCTTGATTACTAATGCCAAGATTAAGCTTTCCATCCTTGGATATCTGTAAGCTCCTCTTAGAGCTCGTGCAATAATGGCTTTGAGTCATGACCTTTGGTCTTTGTCACGGCGAAGTATCTTGGTCGAGTTTAACGGCTAAGTGGTGAGGAGCTCCCCCTCAGCTGGGGCTTACGGAGGCGAGTGCGAATATGTTTTCCATCTTTGAGAATCTTGCGCGCGTATCGTTGAGAGGCCTTGCTGAAGCACAGAAGAAGTGACCTTATCCTCCTGGATACAAGTCGGTAGCGGCAATCGCGCGTGTCGGAATATTTGGACCTCCTTTGTACGAGGCGATGGCATGTGACACAACGCTATTTTGTCTGGTTTTGCCTCAATTTCTCGGTTGTTGACTATGAAGCGGGTGCAGTGACGCCAGAGCGCGGTGGATTAGGTTTCTGTGTTGTACTTCTCCGGGATCTGGGCGCCTGGACGGATGAGCTATGTGGAGCTGTTAGTGGTGGATTTACCGACATGTATACATGTACCTCAAGCCAGTTCGTTCTATGCGCATACGGAACATCCTATTCACTGACCTCTCACGGTAGGTAGCTCTTGCGTTCTTGAGCCCAAAAGGCATCACTACGATAACAATAGGTTCCTTGCCACGGCCAGAATGAGGTCTTTCTTGAGTCCCCAGGTCCATGTTGATCTGGTTGTAGGCGGAAGGCATCCATGCGGCGAGGAGTTCATGGCGGGCGTAAGTATGATGGTGATCATGTGAGAGAGAAGCTATCTTTAGGCACGCTCATTGATGTCGGTGAAGTCGATCGGAGCCACTTGCCGTTGCCACGATAAATACGACATTGGCCAACCATTGGGATATTCCGCTCTCGGTTATCCTCTTGGAGGTTTAACCGACCTCCTTGTTGATGTTCGGCACTGTGTCACGGCGCGAAGCTCCTCCTCTTTTGTTTCTTGGCTTGAAAGATGGGTGAGTTTTAGCCTAAGGTAATTCTTTGTAGGGTCAATTCCTCCATGTTCGCACAGCTTCCACACGAAGACGTCTTTTGTGCGTCACCGAAAAATGGGTGAGGGCTTTTGGTCTTACGCTGGGCGGGAGCCGATGTAGGCAGGTGTTGGTGCATTCGTCAGCGGTGGGTTCGACTCTTCTACAAGGACCGGTCGGGTGAACACCTCGTCGCGTATGTCGAGCTCATCCAGAGATATGTTATCAACTGTTTTTTGCTTCATGGATGCTTAGTAGCATTCCTTGGCCACTCGTTGGTGCTCACGAGACCACCACCTCACTCCAGCTTCACGGTGGAAACTTGATCTGTGGTAAAGCGGAGGGAATGGCTTTTATTACTGCATTGATGCCGCTAACAACATATTATAGCGGATGGGCTAGCGAGGAATCTTGCGGTGCGTCGTTTCCTAGCATGGGAGATACCGAGGTGAGTACTAAATTGTATTGAGCCCAAAGGGTAATACTTTTTCTCCACGAGAATCCTCATGATTGGGTCTTGACGGGTTTCATTCTCTCCTTCAATACCATCTTATCGAAGGCCCGGCGAAGATGACCGTGAACTTCCGTTGTCAGCTAGGACCCGATGGACGTTTGTTGTATGGCCTTTCAGATACCAAGGGGTTGTCATATAGTCTTTGGCATCCCTCGGTCTACGAAGTCAGAAGCGTTATGGATATGTCAGCCAAGGTTTGGCCACCGCTTATACTTTCGCTATCTTTCTTGACCCGATCTTACTGCCTTGAGATGGGCTTTCTGGTGAAATTCAGTTCCCTCTGCAAATCCTCTTGTGAGATCACGTGGATTTCCCTAAGTATTGGCCCCGAGTTGTTGTGCATCGAGGATGGTGGTGGTGGGTACGCTAAGCGGGAGGCTTGGATTCGAACTGCGGTTATGGTGATTTTCAGGGGCTATGTGAGCGTCCGAATACCACGCCGTAGTAGATACTCTATTTCCTTCTTACGAAATTTGTGTCTGATCATCGGAGTGGGTGCGTAATCCATGCGGAATCTGTGATATCGTGTTGTCTCTTGTGGCGGGGTCTGACTTCATTTGAGTTGGCCACCTCAGAAACTGTTCGTTTCGTACTTCACACAGGATCTGCGATATTGGGGCCGTTAAGGGGGTGAACCGACGAGGTGAATAACATTGTCGTCTTTCGAGTTGGGGTGGGCTCAGACGATCTATGAGGTTTCCTCACCTTTTCGGGGACCGTTCTCCATCTTTCTTCGGAGACCTCTCCCGGTCACTTTGTCTTTGAGACTCAGTCACCATTCGCTTGTACATCGCTTTTTTTCTTTGTGGGTGGAGGCTCGCTTTCTTGGATATGAGAGACTCTTCGCGGGTTAATGTGCCACTGCGGCCTCGTCGCATGCTTGAGGGATTTTTAGAGATGGAAAACATCAAGTCTTTTGACTGTACTCCTAATCCAGCAATGAATGCAGTGATCGCGAACTTTTCGTCAGGTATATCTACCTTCAGAGACTCTGCATTGAACCTTTGAACATAGGACCTCAGACTCTCACCGCAGGCTCGCCAGCGGTCAAGATGGTAGCTTGGCTTTCTATAAATCACAGCTGATGAAGTGAGACGACGCAATGGATAGCTCTCTGAATGAAGCCCAGTTGGTGAGGCGAGCACATTAAAGCTGAGTGAGGATGGGCCTTTAATGTGATAAGCAGCTTTGTATCGTCTGAAGTCTTGATACCCATACAGCTCCATTTTGTTTTTGTAAGTGTTGAGGATGATGTTGGATCTACGACACCATCGAATACTTCCACTTGTGGCATGCGAACTTGAGCGGAAGGGAGGTGGAGCACCTCGGCCGTGAGCGGTGACTCGATCTGTTGCACCAAAGTGTCCGCCGAGGTCTTCGGCGCGTCCTCTTTCCTCCTTCACATGGGTGAGCCTCTTCTTTGGGCTCTTGAACCTCTACTCCCTTGATTGCTCTCACTGCTCCTTGTTGAGGGTGGTCCCAGCCGTTGCCCTCTTCCGCAGGGGCCAATTGTGGTCCGTGCCCCCTGGCTTGGCTGGACTCTTCTATTGGCACCTCTGGGAACATCGGGTTAATATTTACCCTTCGCGAGGAAGTTGTGACTAAACGCCTTCGCACCTCCGCTCCTAGTAGGCGTGTGGTTGGTGGCGGCGCCTCCACCTCGTTCATGTGTATCTCTTCTAACCGCGCCAAGAGGAGTCTGGCATGCGCCGTGGCACGGCGGGTCACGCATCAACAATTGGATTAGCGTTACTCACGTGTTAGGGTTGATACCATCGATGGCGAAATCGATCTTTATTTATCAAAGGCGTCGTTCCCATAGATGGCACCAACTGATGATGCCTTTTTCAGCGGGGTAGGGCATTTGGAGCGTGTTAGGGTCGTGGAGCCCCGAGAACCAGCGCGTGAATTTGATCGAAGGCTCGGGATCGTCGGACCGGAGGTCGGGCTATTTGCTAGAGGCTGAGATGCATGGAAGCTCTGGATGTGGCACTCCTCTGCAAAGACAAGAAAGAAGAAGGGTTGGCGGGGGCTTCGCCCATGGCCTCTCCGATGCCTAAGTAAGTTCGAGAGAAAAAGATAGACGGGCTTTGCGGGGGAGCGAATGTTTGCATACCTTTCCCGCGATGGGGTGATGCATTTATAGTATATGTTTTCCCGATTGGATGGTGATTAAGTTCTTTCCCATTGGATGGGATATTTCTTCTTTGTCGGTATCGGGTTTGATTGGTGGAGTGCTTTCAGTGCTTATCCTTCTTCCTCATTGGCGGGATCATAGAAGCGATCATGAGGATGTCTTTATTATATCGTGAATTATCTTATTTTCCTTGTTGGTGAGATATAGTTGGATTTACAGGATAATATGTTATTGAGGATTATTCTATTTCCGCCCTTCGATGAGATTTAGATTGATTTGATCTTAGGCATTCTCGATTACCATAAAAGCGGCCTTTGGGCCGTGGATCAGGCCTTCATTACAGGTTGGGCGTCCGAGGCTTGAGTCTTTCCAATGGTGCGCCTCTTCTTTAGGTTTGGCGAGTGGGCCTGCTAGCCCATTTTTCAAACCCTATCATATATAATAGAGAGAAACAAATACACTAAGTTCGAATAAATATATAGAATTAATTTATTAAGTTTAAACCTATTTTTTGTTTTCCTCCAAATTTTATTTCCTTTCACTTTTCCTCTATGTTTTCCTCTCTATTTTGTTTCATTAGTACTTTTTGGTTCCAGAAAGTACTAGGGAAAGAACAAAAAATACTAAGAAAAATGATTTTTTTCCATGTCTAGTTTCACAGTGGAAAATATAAAAGAAAATCAATAATTAAAATTTTTTAAATTTTTATATATTTTAAATTTCTTAGTCCTTATATAATGGAGTGAAACAAATAAAATAAGTTTGAAAAAACATATAGAATTGCTTTATTAAGTTTAAACATATGTTTTATTTTCCTCCAAATTTTCTTTCTTTTCATTTTTCCTCTAGATTTTTTAAGTCCCAAATGGAGTCTAAATGTAAGGCACTCAATGTATCATATCAACTATCAAGTGAATAAAAGATACATAAGGCATATGCGAATATGTAAGGAATTCACCATTCCATGCGTTGGTGGGAACAAGGTGTTTACACTAAAAATAAAATTTTGGGCCTAAATGGTTAGTAGAATGGGCCGAATGGATATATCAAGCTCAAATCGAGTCTAACCCAATCCGAGAAAGCCCAAGCCCATGAGAATCAACACATGAAAAGGTTCAGGGACATTTATGAAATTTTTAAAAAATTTCTCAAAGCGACCAACTAAGAATATTGAGACTTTGTCTCAAAGGTTGAAGATGGAGGAGAGCTTTTCTCCAAGTCATGACATGGTAGACTCGTGACGATTATTGGGTGGGAAATTTACACTTGGGGACAGGCTCTACAGTGAGGACATGGACAGTTATTGGAGAAGCTGGGCTATGGCGGTTATTCAGGAATGCCTATAAAAGGTAATCAAAGCATTAGAGCAAAGGACCAAAATTTTCACAATCAACAACTGAAATTTTTCACAATCAAGGACCGACAATTTTATTCATCAAGGATCGACTTTCAAACACACAAAACAAAGCATTTCAGCATTTTTGTAGTCTTCTACAAGTTCAGCAATCGTCTTCTCTAGATTCCTAACTTAGTTTTTATATGTTCTTTTCAAGCATTTGTTATTTCAAAGCTTTCTTGCTTCAATATTTCGTTTGCAGTCTAATTCTACAATGAAATTTGTTATCTTTCAAGCTAGTCCGTACAGCTTTTCTCTTAGCTTTATATTCAATCCAATTTTCAAAGTATTTTCCTCTTAGATTCTAGGGAACCGTTAAGATAAGTAGGGAATCCAGTTTTCGCTTAAGCAAAAGTTAGATTTCGGCACGATTTCAATTTGGAAATACTACAATTTCCTAGCACGCCCACGCATCCACCAATCTCTGTGTTTTTTGTATGTTCTAGTGAATTACACTAGAAAATCCAATGAAACATATTTTTGGCACGCCTGGTGGGACATATCTTTGTGGAACATCGATACATTTTTTTTTATTTTTATATAGTTGTGCGTTGTGCATATTCCGCGATGGGACACACTTTTTGCTAAAAAAAATTGCCACCAAAATTGAGGAGAAAGACAACTGTAGAGTCTCCGAACTCAGGATCTGATGCTATAGAAGCAGCACAAGAAGGAAGAGTTCTAGCTATGGTGAAACAAATAGAAAACCTGATTAGTTCTCCAATACGACAGCAGGGGAGTTCATCCAACTGCCCTATTGAACAAGTGGAAGGAAGAGGTGTAGGTAATGTGGATATGCTTATTCTTTTCTCTATTAATTCTAATGAATTTTAGGCTCTCATGCAAGAATTAAAAAGCCAGGGAATGATCATGACTGTCTTTATGGAAGAAATGAAGCAACAAAAATCTCAATCCATCATGGAGAACCTTAGAGAAATCGGCGGCCGGGTGAAGTTGCTTGGCTTTAAAGGCAATTTTCTAACGAACTCGAGACTGACATTTTTGTGACTACAGCTTGTGAATTTCACGTTCCTTATGCGGGAGGCGGAGGTTGGACCTTCCTCCACACATAGGAGAGAGATTGGTACTCTGAGAGGATATAGTAGGGGAAGGGCCTAATGTGGCGAGCCCGACCTCGGAGCATATGAGAGGAACTTTTTTTCCGTATTGGAGGCATGGGGGGCATCATGCATTCGCCTATAGAAGTGAATGGCAACAAGGGACAACAAGTTCAACAAAGTTCATAGTGACATTTTGGGCGACCGGCCCAGTGCAGTTAGGGCAGCCGGAGGTAGTGGGTTCTAGGCCTTATCCGAGGAAATGATGGGAGCCCTTTTGAGAGCTCTGGATCACTAATTACTTGTTCTCTAGAAGATACCAATCTACCTAGACATATTGCTTTGAATTCACTTAATGTAGGAAGTTGGCTAACTAAATTTCTATTATTTCAAGCTTAGACTATTTCTAACTCTTTGACGGGGTCCTTATTCATAAGTAGCAACTACGAGAATTCCATTCGAAGTTGGCAAGAGATGGAAAGGCAGTTCCATACTCATTTCTTTAGAGCTAAACTTGAAGTGTACCTTGTAGAATTGCCCATAGCGACTTAAAGAAATTGGGAGGCCTACGTTTGTTCTATTCAGTTCAGAAAGATAAACTTGGATAAGATCATCTTTGAGATGGAGTACATGAAAATATTTAGAGGTTTGATTGAGTTGAGGAAAAAATTCCAAGGTATGGAATTTAGAGATTTTTTTTGAACTTGTAGTTAAGGTGACAAAGTATGAGGAGATACTCAAAGAAGAAAGTTACCAGAGGAAAAAGTCTATGGGAACCTATTGTCAAGAGGTGAACCAACAGGTAGCAATGACAGATCTATCTACTATAAGGACATTCACTTGTCCTTTTTTGGTAGAAAAGACACTTGATTTGTGGAAGATGACACAAATTGTTGGTACACAGGTCCAGTATACTTTTGTGGTAGCAAAACCAAAGGAAATATTTGATTTCCTAGTGAAAGAAAAATTCATTACCTTCCCCAAGACCACGAATCCCAATACTTTGATGAACAAGGAAGGCTTTGTAAACCTGCAAATTATGGACCACACTACTAATGTGTTTGGAGTTTCAAAATGTCTCCTTGTGGATCAAAGGGATACTCAAGTTCACTGATAAAGGAGGTTATAGCAATGATGAGGATCCTTTCCACTAGTGGCTGATCGACACTACCAGCTTCGACTGGTGATACCTCTGAATCAAAGGAAAATGACTCTCTCTAAGAAAGGTATGGGTCCCTAAATATTGCCTGGTTCATGTTGATAGGTTGAAAATGATTGGGCTGTAATTTGTATAGATCCTCCATCAAGAAGAAATTCAATGAAGGGGATACAGTAGGGAGCATAACAATATAACTAATTCTCCAAGGAAAGGAAACTTTCACTAAAAGGCAGGACAAATTCCCTAGAAGATGAATTTGTTCCTCCTAGGGAAGGTTCACTCCTCCAAAGGGTAGGTTCTTTTCCTCAAGAGAGAAGATTGCAAACAACTTCACTTCTCCAAGGGAGAAGACATGAGCAAGGCATTTTCATCTAGTCAGACCTATTTTTCTAAGAGGTAGACCCAGTTCTCCAAGGTACAGAATGATGTCTTCCAAGGAAAAATTCACTTCTCCAAAAGATATGGTGGAAAACAATCCTATTTTTTTCGAGGGAAAGGGTTGTATAGATGGAAAGGCCTGTGAGGTGTGTCATTCCTCCTAGGGTTTCTCTTGGTCAAAGGTGGTAGGTGATACAACAAAAATAAAATTCCACAAAGACTGTCTAGGACTCAAAAAGTGAGGATGTAGAGGCGAAGAGTAGTTGATAGAAGGCAACACATTGATGTACCTATGGAAATCCAAAAGGAAGGTGCCATGGAGTTAGAGAAAGTGAAGGAAGGAATTATTCATAGCTCGGAAAAAACAAAGTTTTAGAGGAAGCTGAGGATATGGGATCAATGGTGGTACCAGATGATAATGGACACAGAGGCCTTATTAATAGTGAAATCCCTATTTCTTTAAAATTTTCCATTGTTTTTTTAACATTGCCAACTATTTTCAAGTCAAAAAAGGTAGTGGAATACCTAGTGGAGGTAGAAGGGAAACACCCTAAGACAGAGGAAGATAAAGGGTGGGGGGAGGGTCGACCATAGAATCCTTTGAAGAATGTAGACCTTAGAAGGTGATACTTGAAACCCTCTACGGAAATGATGAGGCATATAAAGCCTTTGTACGTATGAGCCTATCTCACTAGCAGACCGATGTGCAAGGTACTAATAAATAATGGATCATCGGTAAATGTAATGTCATTGGGGATGTTGAGAGCTCTAGGAAGGAGCATTAGTGATACGATAAACGGTGGTTGTGTGCGCTAGCGGCGAAGTATCGAGACCTAGGGATGCTATATAGATATCACTAATGGCGACAAAACTTCTGTCACATCTTCTTTGTGATAGACTCTACTACAAATTTAACATTGTTTATATGAGGCGGATTCATACCAATTGGTGTGTGTCATCCTCTCTTAACCAATTCTTATTGTTTTGGAAGAGTAATGTAGTGGAAGTTGTAGCACCGCTTCCCGATCCGGCTGATTAGGGTCCGGCTGGATCGAGGATACTCGATACCACTAAATGTAACACCGTTTTTTTGTTTTCAAAGTCTTCTGGCAAGATCTAGGCAGTTCAGATAGCGGATCGAGCGGGCAAGCTTATCAGTGTTTTATATTATCTTATGAAAACATTTTATTTGCTCATTTCATTTTAGAGTTTTCAGTGCACGAAGCATTTCATTTACAATGAGCACAAGACCTTTTTAAATATTAAGAAGCGATTGCAAGCGATAGACCCATAAACATTTACATTTATACAAACACATTTTACATTAAAGGAATGCCCCTTAGTCTAACGATGTTTTGAGTTTAACTCGTTTGTTCTGAAATGTCAGTTGAAAGATGGTACCATAAAGGCGAATTATATACTTATAACCACCACAACTTTCTCTATGACTACTGACACTGTACGTTCTTGGCCTTCTTTTTCATAGTACGCGCATAGTTAAAAACTACATAATAAACCTTGGCAGTGGTCCTATATAGTTCTCTATCTAACGACATACCTTTGTATCAATCTAGTGCATTGCCTCTGTTTTAATGGTCAGTACTTCAAACAACGTACATATCATGCCATACATTTGTACATACTTTGTTTTACAACATTCCATTTTCAAATACAACAATTCCTTCAAAAATTCAATTCTGAGATTTAAGCATATATTTCATAAAGATGTATTTGGTTTTGATCATTTGCTCGTAGTTTGTTATGTCATGACTATTGATTTTATTTTCCACGGTAGTTCTGCGGGTGAATCTCAATCATATATATCATTGTTAATGTGCTTAGTTTTAGCAATTTGGTTCACCATCGCGGCGGATCGCAGGTGGGTGCGCATCCCGCCATGAAAGTCATTTAATAAATGTCGTACATCATCATGGCGGATGCGATTGACGTCAGCGATGTTCATTTAACCGATATAATTCTTCAATGTGGCGGATGCCTATTGGTATCCGCGCCCAGTGGGTCGTAATAATTCGCCGATTTGTTTTGTCACAATATAATAATATCATTTTGCAATTCAAATAAGTACTCCAACAAATATTGACACTTCATCCAAATTTCTCTATTTCAAAACATTATGTAGATTCCCTTTTTATTACACACACCCACACCACGATTACCTTTCGATTGGGGCCATAACTCACTTCAATCATTTCCATTTATAAAATAAGCTTCTATAAATACACTTGAGATAAAGGATATGAGGATTGATGAATAAACCAATTATATAGATCCTTGTCTCTTTCGATACTAGTCCTAGGATTAAGTTACAAATCTTTGCATTACCACGATCAAACCATAATTCTCCTCTTCAGTAGTTAAACAAATAATCATCTCTGCTTGAATATCTGCAAAGGTGAGTGAGGGCCATGTCGATTTTCCTCTCTCAATATACTCTTATATGAACCCATTGAAGCCTTTATTAGGTCCCCTAAACAATCGATTATTATATAGATCTATGGGGCTTAAATACGCAGGAGGGCTATAAAAAGCAGGGGTTGCTGAAGCTCGTGCGGAACCACTTTGATCGGTCATCGATTGCCCAGTCCTTCTTTGGTGAAGGGGGTGTACCACTTTGATGATCTTGTACCACTTGCTTGCTCGATCGATGGGTGCAGGTGCCCCTTTTTTGATGCGGTACCCAGGAATTGCCGGGATGCCTTGAAATGGAGATTTTGCACATTCTCACCCACAAAAACTCAAAGTACTCCCTCCTGACTATGTATGTCATAACCCACCATGGATCCAACAAATAACTCCAAGGAGTGGGTTGAACCAATAAGAAAC
Source organism: Tetrastigma voinierianum (assembly GCA_016808115.1). NCBI lineage: Eukaryota > Viridiplantae > Streptophyta > Magnoliopsida > Vitales > Vitaceae > Tetrastigma > Tetrastigma voinierianum. The sequence continues at coordinate 138,575 of JAEQBH010001985.1, read as the reverse complement.
CTTTACTTTAAGTTGGAGCGACTTCACAATTAAAATCACAAGAGGCTGGGTTTGATTTCTTACCTTCAATCTCTTCAAATCTTCTCTTGTAGGTTGCTTGATCTCTTAGAAGCAAGAAATGGAAAACAATCCCACCAAAATCACTTCTTCTTGAAAAACCCTAGATTTTCTCCCACACTTGCTCTCAGAAACATTTTTGGCACAATGTGCCTTTCCAAGACCAAATGTTGTCTTAAGTCACTTATTCTCTTAAGCCAATTTTGACCAAAGTATTTTGGGTTAAGTTCTGAAATAGCTACTAATACATACTTATTTCTCTTTCCTTGATCCCCATATTTACACTTAGACATATAAACTTATTTACAATTGACCCTTAGGTCCTCATTTTACAAATTTCTATTTTTGCCCTTTTTACACTTGGGTTATTTCCGGGTTCAATCATTTAATCACTTAGTATATCACATTCAATCATATATCATTTGCAATTGACATTTAATGTACAATCATATAACATTTAACAAATTCCCGGGAAAACCTAAGTTTGGTTCAATTTATACCCGGAATATATATAATAGGATTATTATAAAAATTCTAGGGTATTTTTGGGGCGTTACAGAAGTGGTGAGGGTGGATAAGTAGCCTTTCATGGTGACTGCCGACATTGTGGAAGTTGGGTATTATGATCAAGAATTCGGTCCGATCAAGTTCACTAGCAGAAGGAAAGATGGAGTCCTAAGGAAAGCATACATGGACTCAAAGGGCTCTGTGTAAATTCAAAAGGAAGCGACAAAACTCCTAGAGGTGACTACAATCGTGCCTTACAGGCCGATAAGTGGCCCAATCATCAAGGAGATCGATGATGACTAATTACTCTTAAGAGGAAAAGGTCGTAGCTGCAATTGCCATATTCAACCTGTGGAAAGGATTAAAGAAGAGCACTTCCAGAAACTTATGGGGCTGAGATGATTTTTGAAGAGGATGCACATGAAGAAGATGGAGAAATACATATGGAAGATCTGGAGCAAGGCCCTCCTAAGTTTGAAGACACATAGCCTGAAGTACACGATCCCTTGAAGGAAGTGAACCTCGGCACTATGGAAGAGCCAAGGATTACTTATATTAGTTCCTTGTTGTGTTTTGACTTGAAAGATGGGATTATTGCAATATTACAGGAATTCAAAGACTACTTTGCTTGGAATTATGACGAGATGCCAGGGTTGGATAGAAGCTTGGTGGAACATGCTTGCTTATCAAGTCATATTTCCACCCATTCCAGCAGCCACCCAAAAGAATGTTCAAGGAGGTAGAGCTGAAGGTGAAAGAGGAGATTGAGAAGCTTTTAAAGGAAAAATTCATCAGACCTACAAGGTATGTGTACATTAATTGGCAAATATTGTCCAACGGAAACTTAGAGCTCAGGTATACTTTAGGGATTTAAATGTTCTCACCCTAAACACATGTATGTAATGCCTATTGTTGACATGTTAGTTAACTCCACCGCAAATAATGAATTATCATTCTTCACTGGATTCGCTTCTTCGGGTATAACCAACCTTATAGTCACGGGGATGATATATCTACACTACCTTCGATGTCTCGTTCCCAGTGAACACTAATGGTCGGGTCATGCCCTGGCTCAAAAATGTTGGTGAAACTTACCAAAGGTCTATGAATGCCATCTTTCATGATATGTTAGGCCACCACATGGATATTTATATCAATGATATTGTGGTTAAATCTAAGAAGGGCGCCGAACATGTGAATCATTTAAGAAAATTTTTGAAAGAATGAGACTTCATCAACTAAAACTCAATCCACTCAAATGTGCTTTTGGAGTTCAAGCCATATATTTTTTAAGGTTTTTGGTTCACCAAAAAGGAGTGGAAGTGGATTAAAACAAAGTCAAGGCCATCATTTCAGCCAAGGATCCTTAAAGTAAAAAAAAAAAAAATCAGAAGTTCTTGGTCAGGTGAATTATTTAAGGAGGTTTATCTCTAATCTGGCTAGGAAGACTGATGTATTCTTCGACCTAATCAAATTGAAAGAAGTGGAAGAGTTTAAATGGGAGGAACAACATCAGACAACTTTTGATGGAATCAAAGGTTAGCTTTCTAAGCCCCTAGTTTTAATTACACCTCTGAGGGGTCGCCCACTCAAACTCTATCTATCAATTGCAAAAGAATCTATAAGATGCCTTGTTGCAAAAAATAATGTTGAATGCCATGAATAAATGCTTTATTATTGAGCAGATCCTAAATCCGCAGGAAACAAGGTATACACCTGGACATGTGGTTTGAAAACTGCCCAGCCCACCGTCAAGCCCAAAGAAGAAGCGCACTTGCATGAAGCACCTAAGCCCCCGGTTCCAAATTTCCAAAGCGAAGGCCCAACCCACTCACTTCAAAGGCCTGGCTATGATAATTGAGAAAGCCCATATCCTGCAAATCAAATTGAATTTCGCCAATAAGGAAAGTAGAATAATCCCCTATAACTTATTATCCTGTGAATCTAACTAAATCTTTAATTAAATCTCATCAAGGAAAACAGGATAATTTCACAATATATCATTCAGAATCCAACCAAATCTCACTAAAGCGAAGAGGATAATTCTCAATAAACTATTCCTTCAATATCTCTTTCTAAAATCCGATAAAGGCAATAAATATCCCATCCAATGGGAAAGAATCCTTACTACCCTCAAATTGGGAATAATATACACTATAAATACAAGGCCACCCCAGCGGTGAAAGGTACGCACTCTTAGACGCATACTCATATGCAACACATTCGCCTCTAAGCAGTCTCTCTTTCTCTCAAGGAAGAATCGACTAAGACGGAGCACCGGCAAAGCCCTCACGACCCCCTTTTTCCTCGGGGATTTTTGCAAGAGAAGTACTTCATCTGGGCCTCAGATCAATCCAGCGATCCTACCCAGCCTCAGATAATCCAAGAGCCTCGCATCCCAAATTTCAAGAACAATCCGGTCCAAATTTCAATGGTCTCACACGCCCAAATTCTAGTTCCCATTAAAAGCATCATCAACACCCATTGAGGTTTTGTTCAGTCTCACTTTACATGCACAAAATTGAGCCATTACTTGATCAAGTCTCAAGTGTATGTGATCTCCCAAACCAACTTGATGAAATACATGCTAAGCAGACCCTTAATCACTGGATGAATCGGGAAATGGTCTCATAACTAGGAGGGACCATTCAAGGTTCACCAAGTAATGCGAGACGAAATGCCTACTCGGCCATCGCTTCGCCGGAGCCACATTGTTGTTTATCAATGGAAGTACCTCAAGAAATACTTTCCCACAATTAGGTTTGAAGACAGATTACTCATCAATATTTTGGCTGACATATCATGTCACTGGTCGACACGATATGTCCCAATCGATAGCCTACTACTGAATTTTCAAAGATTTTATCGCACTATCTATGATATTTCGCCTATATATCTTAATTTTACCAATTTTTCGAGATATTCCCCGAAATTTCGACATCTATGTTGGTCAACTTCAGTTGAACCCACAAAATGGGTGTCAGAATTTGGCCACTTGGGGCTCAACCCCGCCTAAAACTATAAAGCGCGACAACATCCCTCTACTGTGCTATGTTAGCCTTAATATATAATGTGTAAAAACATTATATATAGTATATTTTACTCATTTATAAATAATCCAGCCATATGTACGGTAATCCAAATATAAATAAATAAATATATAAAAAATATTATATTCCATTTTATGTTATTATTACAATTACCAAATTTCAAAATTAACTCTTGAATAAAATATTTTGTATAAATCATATATAAATAATTTATTTTTTAAATGTGATTAAATATATTTTAAGACATAATTTTATTTTTTAATAAACAAATATAAATATAGTAAAATAATATAAAAAAATAAAATCTAATTGATATTATCATTTCCTATGTTTTCAAAACAATTTTGATATGTAACTTAAAGATATTTTTAATTACCGATATTTATGTAAAAATATGCACCGATATATCCGTAAAATCCAATATATCCATTGAAACCTATTTTTATCCTTGCCCACAATGTGGGAAATGTTGGATACTTGTTAACCGAACCAAAACACATGTACAAATTTATGTGGCGCAATTATCAAAGGACTATTATCTAATCCCCGAAAACTACACCATAAAACTTGTCAGACCAAAGTCTCCTAGAGTTAATCATTTTCACATTGGTTTTGGGCCTAATATAACGGTAGTTTAATGTCGACAAGTAATAAATTGATTTAAGTCCGTATATCGATCCCACAGAGATCTCAAGAATTCTAGATCAACTACCTCGACTACTCAAGCTCCATACCATTCGATCATAAATGATACTGATCCAAAATTAAGGTGCCGGTAGAATTATACTAGCACGAGTAAAATAAATGAACAATCAAATAACTGAATACGAAGAATAATGAATAAATCAATAGTTAAGAAAATAATGGACACCGAATACCATCGTTAGAGCAATACATTAAGATCAATGCTATCGTGAAGTATCAACCCTCGTTTGTCAACACTGCACTCGCCAGGTAAATCAGTTTTAAAATCGGTCTACATGCTTAGTTAGTCAAATTGATTCTCCACACTTCACATTTCATTGACTAATATTTACCCGATCCTCGAATACGTGGAATTAGATAACTACTTTTAACAGGACTTCCTAATTTCCGGGTATTTTCTTTTCGCAATACTTCATACCCATTTTATCGATCAGAACCTTAGCTCCCAAGTTATCTGGGCCAAGAAAGGATATACAACTTCCGTGTTACTCTTCCTCAAAATTGTATCAGACTGACTTCTCTCCTTGATTAGATCTCATTTAACACGAGATTGGCTTAATTATTCGACCGAGGTGAACTCTCTCGCTATTTAAATTGATACTTCATTCAACTCATTCTCCTGATTTCCTCAAGTGAGAAGAGGATTTATCAAGTAAACTCAATAAAGCTCATTGGGGATTCTAATAGCAGGTTAATATACCTTCAAAGAAATGTTCATAACTCCCAGGATTGTCATCTTTGTGTCACTCAGAGGACCTCCTTGAAATTAGAGCAATGAGACAAATCTTATAACGGGTATAAGAAACTGATATTCGGGACAATATAAACCTAACTCCATAAGTAAATTCAGAACCGGGAATTCAAAAGCCGGCTGAAACGACTACAGAAAGATAATTTATGACTATAGCATTCACTTAATTAAGTCGGATTCTCTACCATCGAATTACACGCTTTACAAGATTCTCCGATCATAAGAATAATCGTAATCAATCAAGAGTCAATTTTAAATTTGTCCGAATCAAACATCCTGTAGTAATTTGAAAAGAATAGAATTTCAGATTCAACTTCGCTCAAAATCGACAACAATCTTTATCCAAAATAAAACGAAAAATAACACGATAAATCTAATCTAATCTCTAACTATCCACATCAAGAAAAGTAAAGAAAGAAAATAAAAGAAAAGAAAACTAAAATAAAGAAAATTTAGCTCTTCAAATTACCCAGACCTCTGCTCAGCCACAGGCACCTTACGAAATGGGTAGCCTAAGATTTATTAAAGGGTTTAGTCAGTCCTAATCCCAATGCGCTAGGATTTCCAAGCGGGTCAGCTCCATACAATGTTCGTCGCGACTACTTTCGTCGCGACATCATCCATGTCGCGACATCGATCTCATGTCGCGACATTAGCTTAAGTCTTCTAGTATCTACCCGGTCTCGGCGTCGCGACATCACCCTTGTCGCACATCACTAAGCGCCTTCGCAGGTTCAACCGATGATTCCCCGGCGTCGCACTCATCTCATGTCGCTAATCTTAGTTCCATATTCTACAGCCTTCAACTGGTTTTCCTGATGTCGCGAAATCAATCTCACGTCACACCTCGCCAAGTCTTCTCGCAGCATTCAACTTCGTTTCTCTCGTCGCAGATCAATCTCTCGTCGCGACATCGCCTGGGGATCTCGCGTGTTTAACCGGGTTTCGCGATGTCGCGACGCCAACTGCGGGTCGCGGATACGCTTCCTATTCTTGTAAATTTAAACCGAAGCTTTATTTCGCAACATCAACCTATTGTCGTGACATCAACCGATCATCGTACGCTTCAATCTTATCGCCACTCGTATCTTCAACCGGTCGCTTCTGCTGCCGCGACATCGCCTCACGCGACATCGTACCTTATGGCTCGGTAGGTTTTCACTGATGGTTCCCGCTGTCATGATCCATCCGTCTAAATCAGCCTGGGCGACTCACGTGTGTCTCAATCGTTATTCCTCGATGTCGCAACATCATCTCTGCCAGCGACATCACCATGGCTATGCAGATTTTCAATCAGTGCCGCCCGGCGTCGCGACATCAATCTCACGCCTTCGCTGACAAACAAACCATTTATTTGCCACTAACCCGGAAAGCAAGTCTCATGTCGCGACCGATCTCACGCGTACCCTCGCCTTTTCTCGATGCCTCACTCGCTGGATTTCCTTGTCGCGACTTCGTCCCGTCGACAACAAATTTTCCGCTAACTCCACCATCCTTCCAAACATGTCATAGCTTCAAGTCGATTTTCATTACCACACGTGATCAAATTTCCTTCGTTTCTCCACACGACTTACAACCGTCATGGTAAACCCCAAACTGTAACATTAGTTAACCAGCTTTCATTTCGCTTCCGCTATTTTCGTGATTTTTACTCCGCCTGTCAGTGATTTTTCCTCTCGCATTTTCTTTCTTTATACTCCCGCAACTACCGCATTCGTGAGTTTCTTCATATTTCTCGCATCTTAATTATTCATTTACATTAAAACGAACAGAAAGATGGACTAAAATAGATGATTTTTAAGCTCATCAAACTCCCCCCAAACTTAAAATTTTGGCTGGTCTCTCAAGTAAAGAAAAGAAAGATTTGCTTGCCCTCAAACAAAATAAAAGTGAAAATTTTTTTAAGGACATATTTCATTGAGTTCTATAGTGGTATTCAATTTAATTGAAATACAAGGTATGCATTATTGCATATCTAGCTTCAAGTCCAATCTGTCGGTTTCTACTTTATAAGATACAAAACTAAATCGTTGAAATTGTTTTACAAACTAAGATAATACTGGATCCTTGAATAATAGATTATTTTTCCTTCATTTTCATGCCGAAATAATTAACTCCCTAAAGTCCTTCACGCTTTTGATTGTTTCTATATTTCCAAATTCCATAGGTTGCTTTTTCATATCGATCTCCACTAATGTAGGTGCTTTCAGCCTCTTCAAGATCAATTAGGTCTTTGGGCTTATATCATAAGCCCTCGGGTAATGGGTAGGATGGAAGGAATTTTTTAGTTGGGCATTTCACCTCAACCTTTCTCTCCTCGTCCATTCCTTTCTTTATTGTAGTTTCTCTAATAAACTCCCTTAGACTTCATGTTTGGGGACATCTTTGATTTCTTCAATCTCGAATTGTATGCCTTTATTTATCACTTGAAATTCCACTCTGGTAAATTTCCTTGTCTGTCACCATTCAGTGATAGTGCAATTTAAAACTTTTGTGCTTTCAACACTCTCTCTTAGCTTAACTTTTAAGTTAGTAGCTCCCATACCGTATTATATTAGGTACTAGGTGTTGAAACACCCCTAAGAACTTAATTGTTCAAAAGAGTTAAAGCCACAAGATAAAACTTATCCCTATGCTCCTTTCTATCGTATTTTGCTCTTCGTCTTTTCTTTTCATTCCCTTTCGAGTTCCTCAAAATATATACTCCCCAAACTTCATTTCTTTCTTCCTCCTCAATTCCTTCGGTAATCATAGGTTCTCATCAAGGATTGATTTCTTAGAAACGGGTCAGGGGTTTCCACTGGGTTATTTCAAAATGCTCATGGGCTCACTTCGAACTAAGGTATATGATCAAGATATGAGTAGTGGATGGCTAAATATTCAAATCCATCTAAGAATGGCTCAGATCATCTCGTCACCGCGATCACCTAGGATTTCGCCAACCACAATCTAACAAATTCTAATTTGGTTCTCAATGTATCAGGATCAACCATGTGGAGTACCTTGACTCATTTTTGCTGGTGAGTATTTAAATTATTTGATATTCAAATGTGTTCCTCGACTTATCGTTCATACCACAAACTCAAAATATGTTTGGTTCTTCTATTGTATTACTTTCCCACCTGACTTATCGCTAGACTCTAAGTAACTTTGCACCAGGTTCTTCAATCACACTCCATTCATGGCCCTATTCTACATTTCACCATACCTAATCTAACCGGTCATCCGTCACCATTACATCTCGCTTATTCGGTACTAATTCCTACTTTAATTTCCTAATCATGCAATCACAAAGCAACACAACATTAAATTAAACAAATTCAAAATAGCACACAACAATTCAATTTAAATGTCTCCTTTTATTTCTGATTCATTTGCAACAGTTGGATACTACAGTATGGGATAAGGATGGTAATGAGAGTTAGGCAGGGAGAAGGTCTATTTTTTTTCTTTGAAATAGCCAGAGCAAAGATGTTTGAGGGATTCAGTCCAAAGAACCTAAATGAGCCGGGAATTGTGAATTTTCATTTCTCTTCTTTCCTTCTCTCTTCTCGTTTCCTTCACTCGTCTTCAATGAAAATCCTTACAGAGAGATCAACCTTTGCTCAACTCCATCCTCCGCCTCTTTCCCAAACCATTCATCAGATTCTCCATTTCAAATATAACTCTAAAAAATTTGGAGAGATTACGTTAATCGATCCAAATTTTCAGTTTCCATTCTTTCGTTTCCATGTGATCAGATCTTTTCGCTTTCTCGCTCTATCATCCAATCTCTTCTCAAAATCCTTCAGAGACTTGTATAAAAACTTGAATCCTTTGATCAGTTTCCCCAAATTTCGCTTCGTCAGACTTTTCTTTTATCAAAGCAGAGTCAGAATCACGCCTTCAAACTCGTTGTTATAAAAAGCTCATGACTGAAGCCTGAAGCCAGAATGTGATTGTGATCTCTTCCTTCATTTCTTCTTAAACTCTTCCCCTCACAGCTTCAAAAATTTTCTCATCTGCTCCTCTTTCCTCGTTCAACTCTTCTCCCCATCATTGCTCTCAACAGAACACCTCATGCTCCTTTCTTTCTCTCTCGCCTCCTTCCTCCCACGGCTGGGTCTCTTTCAATTTTTTCATAAATGCCTTCTCCTCGAATTCATGTCAGAAGTTTCCCACTCCTTCTCTCTTTCATCTATTCTCTTCTCGCACGGCATCGAGCTCAAAGATTAATCTGTTTCTCAGGTTCTCGAGCTTCTCCATGTCGGGAAATTTCGTTCCGCACGTGAGGAGAACTGGCTAAGGGGATGGATAAAGTCTACTGGGCCGCCTTCATCCCGCCTTCATCAGTTCGCAAACACAATCATTGTTGGTGGGGAGTTTTCTCGGTTGCTCTCGTCTCGATTAGCAACCCTCTCGAGTCTCCTTTTCCGGTCCTTCATCTCGGGCTTCACCTCCGCTCTCTACCAAAGACCCCTTTTCTTCCGTTTCGGTCCTCAACTCCGTCAAGGGGAGTGGTGAAGATTTGGGTACTTCTTCTTCTCGATTCTATATTCCTTCACCCCACCCTTCAAACATGTAATGTTGATCGTGGTCAAAGCGAGGAATGAGACCTCTTTTTGGTTCTTCATGATACCTCATGATAGAATTCTCAATGACAACTCCTATATCGATCTTGTATCCTTTTAGATGGCATACAACAACACAAATTCTCCTGCTCCTCTCACCGTAAGGCATGTTTTGTCAAGTTCCAAAACGTAAGCCAGAAGTAAAACCATACCCAAATTCCCTTCGCAAGGCTCGTTCAATGCTCCCTGCATTCCTTCTCCTCGTTTAGCCGCGCACCTACCGCACGAGCTTCGCAATTTTCAAAATCGTTTTTCCAAAAGTTTCTCAATTTGGAACCATGCTTGTGCACGCTACATGCTATAGCCCCCCAAGTGATGGCCTTAGCCTCATGAAACCTGCACTTCTAACATAAACCGCTCCATCCTTCCTTCCTACCAACTTGAATAGAAACTCTCTTACCAAGGTCGTATACCCCCGATTTTTGGTGCATGCAGAGGCTCTCCATCCCTCGCTCTCTATCATCTCCTTGAAAGGAGTAAATGTGGTTTTGAATCTCCTCTCCGCGATAAACCCCCTTTGTTGCCAAGATAATATTTCTTTCCACTGAGTACGCTTCGGGTTCGACACCTAAATCTTCCACTTCTTTTTCTTTCTCCCCCATCTTTCCCTTCCCTTTTCTCGCTTCTTTCGAGGTTGCCGTGAGCTTCTGCAGCCTGATGGCACCTCTCCCGCTTGTTTTCCCGACGAATCTCATCTAACCGCTCTTCGGGCGGTAGTTTCTTCATGTCGCTCATGTTCCCTCATAATCTCGCTCTAAAGGTGGATTGTATCGAATTTCAGCCATTGGGAATCCGAAGACAAGCTGTAAGGTTTGAAAAGCCAGGTTTTCGTGGGTCGAGATCTCGTATGATGAAGAAGGTGAATAGCTATGTGGGTCGAGTGAATGTGAGGAAAAGTTTCAACAGCTTGTAATTTATCAATACTAAGGCTAATTAATGCTTCTATTAAAAACACTTAATCCCTCTCAATTTTTCGCCTTTATTCCGAGGTCATTGAATTTAGGCTTTTAAAGTGAGCGTTGTCATCCGTCGTTTTTATGTCGTGCGGAGCACACTTAGATGTCGCGACAATATAAGGTTTTCAGAATTGTTCGAGCGTCATGGCATCCTTTCCATTTTGAAACTTAATTTCCGTCGCCACCTGGCCATGCTGGTGTCGCGATTATTAAGTACCTTCTTCCTTCAATACCAATATTAGTCATTTTTTCAAAACAGGTCACGACATCAATGTTTTGTCGCGACATCACTTATGTCGCGACATAACCTTTCTGTCGCGACCTAGGCCCTTAATTCAATGACCTCAAGAGCCTTTTTTCTCTTATTGCTCCTAACCCTTTTAGTCATTACTTCTGGCATCTCCAAACAAAGATTTAACCAACAATTCAAGTATATCTACGTAATCGTTGCGGTTAAGGTTACTCCCTTTCCTCATGTCGTGATTCTCTCCGCAAGTCACGGAATGTTCCCGCATTGCCTGCATTCATGTCCCCGAACCTGCGTGCTTTCATCAGAATATCCAAGAAAAATCTACTCAACCACACCGATTTCTAAAATTAATTCCTATCCCTATAAAACAAATCGACCTAATTTAAGCAACTAAAAGAAAATAATTCAAAACTTCTTAAACTAGAAATTAAATCCTTATGGGTTGCCTCCCATTAGTCGCTCAATTTGAGTCCTTAGCTAGACTCATTGCTGTGGTACTTCTCTTTTTCCTCAAGAACTAGCTTCTGAGTTCTTCATTTTCCTTCCCCGCTGTATAATGCTTTAACCTCTCGGGCCCATTGACTTCAATTCTTCGCGCAGCAGCCCCGTTGTCACTACTCCAAATGTAGTACTTGACACCACCGTGTAATGGCTCCACTCCACCGGGATTTTAATTTCTTGAAACAATTTCGCCTAGAATTAAACAAAGAAACCTCGTTCCCCTTCTCTCGAACTCTTTCTCAAAATTCTCTAATCATGCCATTTCTTTGTCTCTTTGTATATTCTAAGATTATCATAGTTTCATTTCGCTTCCAGCTCAGATACACAATCTTTCTTTCGTGTTCTTAAATCGAAGTTTAACTTCTTTACGGCCCATATCGTCTCAGATTCTAATTCAAGAGGCAGATGACATGGTTTACCAAAACAACTCAGATGGGGATATTCCACGGGGTTTTGTATGCATCCCATAAGCCCAAAGTGCATCATCAAGCTCGGGAAGACCCAATCCTTCCCGCCGAGCTCGCGCCTTTTTCAAGTATTCGATCTCCCCGCTGAAATTTCTCGTCATTCATCAACCGGGATGATAAGCTAAACTCATTACATGCTTGATCCCCATACTGCGCTTATGAGTTTTGGTAAATATTTTTTCCAGAAGTGGGTTCCCCCATCACTAATGATAGTCTCGGGGTGTTCCAAATTCGTCAAAATATTCTTCGTAAGAAACTCACAATCAGATTAGCATCATTCCTTGACAAGTTACAGCTTCCACCCATTTGAAACACCCATCAAGTAGCAAGATGTATAGGTTTCAAATGATGGTGGAAGGGTCCTATAAAATTTATTCCCATACATCAAAAAATTTGTACCACCATAATACCTTTCTAGGCATTTCATTCCCCGTCATCGATATTCCCAATCTTTGACATCTATCACACAATCTAACCCACTCCGCTACTGTCCTCGAAGATAAGGCCAATAAAATCCCCGATTGGAGTATCTTGCATTGTTTCTCCGTAAAATAACTCTATACGGTGATGCATGGCATCCATTCATAATGTTGCTCGTTTCACTTTCCGGCACACATCTTCTTATTATCATGTCAGCACCTCTCTGGAATAATAGTGGATCATCCCAAATATAATAACCGCCGTCACCAGCTTCCTTCTCATTGTAACACTATGAAGGCATTACTCACGCCGATAATTCACCATATCGCATACCTGTGAAGTTTCGAAGGAAAACCTTAAACAATCTGCTCATCCGGGAAGCCCTTCATAACATCACCTTTCTTCTTCTTCACCGCTTCTTTCTACTCTTGACAAGTGATTAGCTATCACATCAGCTACATCCCTTTATCCTCGATTTCAAGTCAAACTCCCGCAATGCCAGCACTCCACCTTATCAATTCGCTTAGCTTCCTTTTCGACATCAAGTATTTGATCGTCGCATGATCGCGTGAATACCACATGGGATCCTAAAATGTATCGCTTAAATTTTTCACAAATACTATGGCTAGCATCTCCTTTTCAGCTGTTATAGTTCCTCTTGTGCTTCATTGAAGGTCTTAATAGCGTAGTATATACGGCCCTCGAATACTTTCTCTTTCTTCGTCCCAACACAATCCCATAGCAAAATCAACGGCATCACACATTATTTCAAACTTGATCCCATTCCGGTGCAGCCATTATAAAGCTTGCACCAATCGATCTTGATTTCGCTAAAAGCATCCTCAGAGTCATCAAAATTGAACCTTGTATCTTTTCCGCAATCTCGCATACGGGGTCCGGCTATTTTGAAGTCTTTGATGAATCGTAAAATCCAAAGATGCCCTCTAAAAAGCTTCTTACTCCTTTACTGTAGTAGCGGTGCAAGAGTTTGATAATGGATAATTGACTCCGTCAACTTCTACCCAAGAGCAAATTTTATGCCCAAGAACAATCTTCGTCACCATAAAATTGGCATTTTCCCAATTCAAGGTCGCTTGTCTCGCATCTGGTACCGTTTCCAGATTGTTTAAGCATTGATCAAAGTCGGATCCATACACGCGAAATCACTCATGAAAATTTCCATCACTTCTTCAACTAAATCCGAGAATATAGACATCATACACCTTCGAATGTACTGAGACAAGATAGCCCAAATGGCATCCTTCTAAAGGAAAAGGTGCCATATAAGGGTGAATGTGGTCTCTCTTGATCCCCTGCAATAGCAATCCGATTATATCCTCGAATACCCATCCGTAAAACAAAAGTGAGGGTGTCCTCAACCCCGTCCAACATCCGATCAATGAAGGGCAAGGGAAATGATCTTTTTCCGTGGTCAGTTCAACTGTAATCAACATACCTCCATCCCGTCATCGCCTGGCTGAATCAATTCATTCTTCTCATCATGGGATCACAAGAAACCCCTTTCTTTGGAACCACATGGATCGGGCTCACCCAAGGACTATCCGAATAAAGATAGATAAAACCATCATTCAACAATTGAAAGTAATTCCTCCTTTTTCGACTACTTCATCAATCGATTCGGCCTCCTCGTGTTCCATGCATGGCTCAAGTCTCTTCTGCCAGCACCTTATGCATGCAAATTGATGGATCGATACTCCTTCAGCCTCTTCAATGGACCAAGCCACGATTCCTTACGCTTCCTTAATATTTTCAAAGAATCTTGGTTCTCAAGATCACCGAAGCTCGTCAAATGATCACCGGTTTTTTCTTGGTAATTCTAAGTAAGCATACCTTAAATGACATGGCAACTCTTTCAAAACTAGCCCTTCAGACCGGTTTGGCTGAATTTCTTCTTTTCACTATTTTCCCCATTATCGCTTTCGTTCGCTAAGCTCAACACAGCTTATAGAATGAAACTGATTGCATGGAAATTTAGAATGTATATCTTCGTATAATCGAATTCATCTCTTTCATCGATAAAATGAGTATTACAATCACAGCACATCAGTCAGCGGAAGACAAAATTAGCTACATTGAAACTTTCCTATTCCCCGTTCATATTTTCAGATACTTTGATCAAATTAAAATGTACCGGCTTCTCCAACCCTTACAGGTAAGAACTCCCTTGCATGTCAATCAGTATGTACTCCAAGAGTTAGGAATGGTCTTCCCAAGGTGGGTATTTCAGGAATCTTTCTTTCCATGTCCGTAATGATGAAGTCTACTGGAAAACAAACTTCCCAACAAAGGACCAAGACATCTTCACGACTCCTTCAAGTTTCCTACCATCGACCAGTTCGCTATTTGAAGAGTAACAATAAGGGAGTAAGCTCCCCAAACTTTAAGTTCTGCAACGTAAAGAGGCATCAAATTGATACTAGCTCCCGAGTCACGTAGAGCTTCCCTCGAATCCACCTCTCCAACAATACAAGGAATCAGAAACTCCCGGGTCCTTCATCTTGATCGGTAGTTCTTTTCGACACAGACCGCAAGTGGCAAAGGAGATTCACTATTCCTTCCTCTACTATTTTTCTTTTTCGTCGTATGTCATTCGTAAATTTTGCATAGAGTGGTATAATAGTTACCACTTCGCAAAGGCATACTTATCTCAAATGCTGGGTTTCAAGAACTTGCAACCGCTCCTCCATCTCGACTTCGCAAATTCGTGGAAACGGGACCGTTGTGCTGATCCTTGATGTTCTTCCCTCTCACTCTTCTTTTCATTCTCCGCCTCTTCCCTTTCCTCGATCTCGCTTACTTCTTTGTCATTGCCATCTTTCTCTTTCATCTCTTCTACTCTTTCCCACTCCTAAGCCGTACGTACCCATGCGCCAGTTCTTCACACTGGGAAGGTGATCTTTCTGCTACAGGGTTGGGGCCAGCTCTCCCTACTCAGGTTCCGTGTTCTTCTGTGGATGCATTGGGTGGTGTTCTCAAAATTGAGAATTGCAGTGCTATTTCCAACTTCCCGCAAACTTTTGTTCATGAAGGTTAAACATCTTCTTATTATCCCCTACTTAACTCCGCAAGACTGCTCTTCAAAAGATCGGTCTCCTCCGACTCCCGATATTCAAGCTCGCGCTCACTCATTCGCTCGGAACTCGTGGTCAAGTGATAACCCCGTGGAGGGTTCTGGCCCATGCCTCGCTCAGCCCCTCCACCATAAGAGAAATTCTCATGGTTCCTCAATGCCGGGTGATAGCTGTAATAAGTGTGTTAGTATTTGGTTCGGGGAATGGTAGTTTCTCGTTCACCCAAATAATTAACCTCTTCAAAGATCATAAAATTGTTCTTCGCTTGCCTCTCTCAAAGACTTCCCTTCAATAACTCTCTTCAATCGTTCCTATTTCATGTAGCAACAGGTGTCTTTCTTTCGCTTGTCCAACCCTGCATAATGGCATCCAATCTCGCCTACGGCCGCCATCTCGCTTCGCCCATGATCCCCTTCCTCTCAGCTTGCTTCTCTTGGAAAACTCGCATGGAGTTTTCATGTTACATTTAGCCGTGTCTTCAATCACTCTTTCGCTCTTCACACTTCGTTTCATCGCTCCACAAAGATGAAGCATCAATGATCCTCATATATCATTCAAGGCATGATATACAATGTCCATCCGAGTCTTCAGATCATCCCCATGCATCGACATCTCTCAGCAACCGTTTGAATCTTTCCGCCATACAGCTTTCATCTTCCCCGCTGAACACAATGATTTCCTTTCTTCGTATGAGGGTCGGGGAAAGAATCTACCATCCAGTTCTACTAACTCCTCAAGTATCAACAGTGAACCATAAGGCAGCATTCATACCATGAGTCAAGCCAGATTCTTAGAGAGAATGGAATGGGGATGTGCTTTTATGACTGGTCTTACCCCATTCAACTTCATCAGATAAATGCATCCCGAGGAATCTTCCTGTGTGCTTCGCTTTCGATCTTCAAATGGGATGACCAAGAACCATGTCGGACTATCAGAATCACGCCGGCTTCAATTCAAAATTATTAAAGATCAACTCGCAGTCGTCTGATTGTCGAAAGATTCATCTTGTATAATCGTCCCGTAAGTCCTCCATCAGGACGCGATCGGAGGTCTCAGCTTCTTCTCGTATTGCACTTCATCCCGATCCCGCTTTCATCCGCCATGGTCGAAGTTTTCTACCTCTTTCGGCCTTTCTCAAGCTTCTGAGTGTCCTCTCTATTTTCGTGTCACTGAATCGACGTTGTCTCCTCGCTTCCTATGCATTCAAAAATTTTGTCCCCCAAATCAAAACACACTTACATTAATGAGATTAGTCTGGTCAACAAATATTTTCTAATATGTTGATTGTAGTTAGTGGTCAAATGAACCACCGTCAAAACTATTTTTGTTCTTTTTCTTTAAATGTCCAAATTAGTATTTCCTTCTTTCATATGAATATTGATTTACTAAATTCTTTCGATTCCCGGCAACGGCGCCATAAAACTTGTTAACCGAACCAAAACACATGTACAAATTTATGTGGCGCAATTATCAAAGGACTATTATCTAATCCCCGGAAACTACACCATAAAACTTGTTGAGACCAAAAGTCTCCTAGAGTTAATCATTTTCAATATTGGTTTGGGCCTACTACACGTGAAGTGCACAAAGTCGACAAGTAATAATCTGATGAAGTCCGTGATATCGATCCCACAGAGATCTCAAGAATTCTAGATCAACACCCCACTACTCAAGCTCCATACTACTCGACTATAAATGATGGGATCCGCACTTTACAAAGGAAATTATACTAGTACTCCAGTAAAATAAATGAACAATCAAATAAACTGGAATATGAAGAATAATGAATAACGAATAGTTAAGAAAATAAATGGACACTGAATAATTATCGTTTAGAGCACACATTAAGATCAATGCTATCAGGAAGTATCAATTCTGTCAACAATCGCTAATTTTCGTCAGGTAATCAGTTTTAAAATCGCCCAAGGTATTTAGTGGTGTTCAAATTGGATCTCTCCACACTTCACATTTCATTATCTAATCTTACCCGGGATCGCTCAATACAGGAATTAGATAACTACTTTTTAATGTGGACTTCCTAATTATGGGTATTTTTTCGCAATACTTCACACCCATTTTATGGACTCAGAACCTTAGCTCCCAAGTTACTCCACAAGCAAGGATATACAACTTCCAAAGTTACTCTTCTCAAAACTAGAATGATCACTTCCTCGATTGGGGATCTCGCCTAACACTCGGATTGACTTCACTATCTCGAATCGAGGTGAACTCTCCGCTTATTTAAATTGATAATCATTCAATCCATTCTGATTTCAAGTGAGTAAAGAGATTTATCACAAACTCACAAAGCTCATTAGACTTAATGCCAGTTAATATACCTTCAAAGAAATGTTCATAACTCCCAGATTGTCATCTCCTCCGTGTCACTCGAGGACTTCCTTGAAATCGTGAGCAATGAGACAAATCTTAACGGTATAAGAAACCGAGACCAGATCGAACAAGAACCCAACTCCATAAGTACCCAGAACCGAAATTCACATTCACTGAAAACGACTACGTGAAAGATAATTCTTATGACCATAAGATTCACTTAATGGAAGCCGGATTCCCACTATCAATTACACGCTACAAAGATTCTCCGATCATAAGAATAATCGTAATTCAAACTCAAGAGTCGGGCCGTGAATTCGTCTCAACTTCAAACATTCCGTGGTAATTTTAAAGAATAGAATTCCTGCATCTAACTTCGCTTCAAAAATCGACAACACCCAGATCCAGAAAATAAAACGAAAAAATAACACGATAAATCTAATCTAATCTCTAACTATCCACATTGAAGAAAAGTAAAGAAAAGAAAATAAAAGAAAAGAAAACTAAAATAAAGAAACGAGCCTTCGCCACCTGCACCTCTCGTCTGTAGCCGAGCTACCTCTTATGAGCCGGGTAGTCGCGTATTTATATTCTTTTCCTTAGTCAGCCCTAATCCCAATGCGCCAGGATTTCCAAGTGGGTTGGCCCATGTTAATGTTCAGGTCGCGACTTCAATTCCCTTGTCGCGACATCATCCATGTCGTGACATCGATCTCATGTCGCGACATTAGCTTAAGTCTTCTGTAGCATTCAACTTGTGTTCCTGATGTCGCGACATCAATCTCTTGTCGCGACATCACTTCATGCCTTTGCAGGGTTCAACTGATGATTTCTCGATGTCGCTGACTTCGCATCTCACGCCGCGACCTTGGGCCCATATTCTACAAATCTTCAATCGGTTTTCCGATGTCGAAATCTATTCATGTCGCTGACTCTCGTACCGTCTTCTCGCAAGATTCAACTTTGCCTTCGTGTCGCGACATCAATCTCTTTTCGCGACATCGCCTTAGGATCCGCAGTGTTTCAACCGGGCTTCATGATGTCGCGACATCAATCTGTGGTCGCGACAACAGTTCCTATTCTTGTAAATTTCAACTGAGTTTTCTTATTTCGCAACATCAACCTATTGTCGTGACATCAACTGATCACTTCATGTTTCAATCTTGTCGCCACTTGTATCTTTCAACCGGGTCATTCTTGTCGTCGCGATGACGCCTTCTTTCGCGACACGCCTTTATGGCTCGGTAGGTTTTCACTTGATGGTTCCCGTCACGTGGACATCCATCCGCCGCTAAATCGCCATGACCTACGTGTCTCAACTGCTTGTTCCCGGCGTCGCAACATCAATATCTTCGTCGCGACATCACTTCACGGCTATGTTTTCAACTGGGTTCCCGGGATGTCAGCGAAGATCAAATCTCACGCCGCGACAACAGCTCATTTTTACGCCTTCAATCGAAAGAAGTCTCACGCCGCACCGACCACCGTCGCGACCTCAACTTTGCTTCGATGCCCCACTTGCTGATTTTGCAGGTCGCACTTCCTGGCCCTCCTGGTCGCGACAAATACCTTTAGTTAACTCAGCTCATCCTTCCAAACATGTCATAGCTTCAAGTCGATTTTCTTGTCACGACATGCATCAAATTTCCTTCGTTTTTCCTGATGTCGCGACCTCATAACCGGCTGTGCAAACCCCAAAACTGCAATATTAGTAAACTAGCTTGTTTCATTTCCTGCCTTCCTCTGCATTTTCTCATTTTTACTCCGCTCGCTGTCGATTTTTCCCCTCGTATTTTCTTCTTTCTTTTTTATACCCCCGCACCAATGATTCGTGAGTTTCTTCATATTTCGTGATCTTACCTTGTTCATTTTTACATTAAAATCAAACAGAAAGATGGACTAAAAATAGATGACTTTTAAGCTCATCAATACACCCAAGAAAAACTAAGATGGGGAATGAGGGAATAACAAGAAAAATAGATCTCATCACTGTTTTTTAGGTTAGTAATATTTTAAGCATTTAAATACAAGATCACTTAGCACTCCACTTAATCTTACAGACTACTCACACTTTTTGAGAACCTAATTGCTCATATAGAATATGATAATCATGGATCACTTTTAACTGAAGAGTGAGATATTATCTTTGATCAGGCTGCATTCCCATACCCATTTCACTCAAACATATCTTCCCCTAAGAATGAGTTTGTTGTGTCATCAATTCTCCAATGTAGGTTCCATGACCACTTTATGACTGGAAAAATATGAGATGACTTAGTGATAAAGTGGCTTCTTGGCCATTGCATTCATCAAAACACTAATTTCTCCAAGGGTGTTCTTGTTCTCTCTTTAGATAAATCCCGGGATTATTAAGGTCATTGGAGAAATAGGTATGAGACAAGTTCCAAGATAAGATTTGAGGCAGTTGTTGAGACCAAAATTGATGAGTGTTTGTGTGCCAAACTTCTGGTACTGCCACCAAGGACTATTGGATCCCCGACAACGATGCCAAAAACTTGTTTAGACCATTTTCTATACTAAACAAAACTCTTGACAAGGCTACCAAAAGACTATTGTCTAATCACCAATAACTATGCCAAAAACTTGTTTAACTAAATATGTAAAAATTGTTTTCTACTATTGTTTGTAAAAATATGTATTTAAAACTCAATTTTGTCTAGATCTCTGTAAGTGCACAGGTCATACAAGTAGTAAAGTGGACTTTATAAGTCCGGATATTGTACCCATAGAGATTGATTAGAAAATCTAAAGATCAACTACCCCTACTACTCAAGATCATCACTATTTGAACCTCTAATTTGAAGTTTGAACTATCTAAAAATAATTTGAACAAAAGAATTTATGTCAAAAGTTCTCTTAAAGTAATAAACATCTAATATAATGTAATCGTAGATCTCTCGAGTGTAGATAACACTGGAATAAACTCACTGAAAATATGAAAATCGCCACAGAGGTTTCCTTAAACAAACAGTAATCAGAGGACTAGAATTCTGTATATGTCCAAAAGTAATATAGTACAACCTTGGAATGCCTCATGATAATACACATTTCATTGTTTAGAACACCATATTCCTAAACCAGGTCAATGGGTCTAAATAGCTACTTTTAGGATTTTATCCGCTTTAAGATTTGGTTGTTTTTCCTTTCTAGTACTTCGCAACCATTTCTTATGACTGGAAACTGCTTGTCCCCATAGACAGGATGATACAAGCCTTCTCCAATGAAATTGGAACCTCAGTCTGCAATTAATTAGAATTCTCTTTCTCCTTGATTAGAATCTATGCTAACATCGGATCAAGATTATTCTGCAAAATTGAGATGAGACCTCTAAAACATTAAACCGATATATCGCCGCTTTATCCTTATACCTTAAGAACACACTTCATCGGCCACTCTAGCTGAAATCCTTGAAATCGGGAGGTTAAAACCTCACTAGTGATTTATCAAAGTGATCTTTAGAGTACATTAGTTCAATGAATATCAGTACAATTTACTCCTAAGT
Organism: Tetrastigma voinierianum; assembly: GCA_016808115.1. Classification (NCBI taxonomy): domain Eukaryota; kingdom Viridiplantae; phylum Streptophyta; class Magnoliopsida; order Vitales; family Vitaceae; genus Tetrastigma; species Tetrastigma voinierianum. The sequence goes on along the minus strand of JAEQBH010001985.1, from coordinate 117,355 downwards.
TACAACTCTTTACTCTTAGGTCATCTATCACTGTGTCACTTAGGAGGATCTTGGAAATAAGAGCAAAGATACAACTTTTTCTGGGTACAGAACACTGAAATTCAGAATAGCTCATTAATAGAGCAATGCCAATTAAATACATCCAGTTTTCTACCCAAAACAACATTTAAATCCACAAACAAAAATCAAAACAACACATTCATTCCCAGAGGGATCTCGTCCTTTCATAACTAGATTGCAAATAACAATGACTAGTTGATCAAACAAATTCATTGAAATTGAAATAACTAAAATCCAGAAAAATATCCAAACTCCACTTGAATTTAGACAGAAATGAGACTAGATAGAAAATAAATTTAGCTCGAAATCTTGTCTCAGATCCACTACTCTAATCCTAAAAGAAAGATATGCTAGAAACATAAAATAAAAAGAAAAATATATACAACGAGAATTCAGCTCCTCCAAAAACTCTAAAACTTGTCGAATACTTGAATGCCAGACCTCCTCAGACTTTCTAATTATAGGCTTTAATATCACCTTAAAAACAGGCAAAATCATCAACTCGAAAAAAGCTCCAAAAAATTATGCCCTAGTCAGTTGATGTCACCCACGTCGCGACATCAGAGATGCAATGTCGTGGTTCGAATCTGGTGTCACGACATTGATATCTGGTGTGGAAATTCTAAATTATGAATGACTAGGCAATGTCGTGGCCTATGTCGTGACATTGTAATTTTGATGTCGCGACATTGCTAGACCTTTTGTTCTTATCCCTTTAGCTTATGTCGTGACTCTGAGTCTTGATGTCGCGACATTGGGTTGATGTTTTGAGTCTTTTTGTTAATGTCACGACATTAAATGTTTGATTTTGTGACATTGGTCCATTAATATTTTAACCTTGGTTGGTCTGATCTGATGTTGCGACATTACTATTGTGATGTCGCGACATTGCTCTTTGAGTGTTGCAATCTAATGTGATGTTGCGACATCACAATAGTAATGTCGTGACATTGAACGCCGATGTCGCGACATTGCTTTGATGTCACTGTTTATGACGTGGATTAGGCTTTCTTCTGATGTCGTGACATTGAGTTTCGATGTTGTGACATTACTCAAATGATGTTGCAACTTGACTGCCTTTTTGCTGATGTCACGACATGGGATTTTGATGTCTCCGTTGATGTCGCGACATTGATATTTTTGTTTCACCCACTTTAGCCGATGTTGCGACATTAAAATCATGTCATGACACTCTCCACATGATGTCATGACATTACTCATCCGATGTCGTGACATTGCTGCTTTTGCTGCACATTATTGTTTTTTGCTGCTTTTTAGCTGCTCTTTTGCTTCTTTTCTTCAAATTCTTGTAAAACATAAATTTGGATGAAGAATCCATAATTTCACATTAAATTGAACTTTTAAGCCTTAAACATACATGAAAAATGGGCTTAAAAATAGATGAGTTTTAGACTCATCAAACTCCCATAAACTTAAAGTTTTGCTTGTCCTCAAACAATGAAAAGACTATATGTTTGTCCTCAAATAGTAAAAATTGACTTTTAAGGACATTTTTCATTTCAATCATCTTTTCAAAAAAATCAACAATTTGTCCTCAATAGCATTTCAATTGTGATATCAATTATAATTAAGCTTCAATTTTATGATCCTAAAATTTTTTAATTTAAAATCCTTCGGTAATAAACTCTTGTTAGACGATGAGCAGATTGGGATCTTGTGAAGTGTGTTGGTCTTCCCTTTTTGACTAATTTGCAAATTAGGTCGCCTTATGAGACTGCTGGCACAACATAGTGATCTCTTTTAGGTGACTTAGGTCCAATAGGCTTGTTGGTCATATCATTCTCCACTAATGTAGGCATAACACAACCTTCAGGATCAAATAGGTCTTTTAGGCTTGTAATGTATGGCTAGGGTACTTAGGTAGATAATTGGACATTTAAGGTTCAAATTTACCTAGACTGCATACATCTTCTCCACATTATGCCTTCTAACTGCTCATCCTTCTTTTCTACTCAGAACTTTTTCAAAAGCACCCCTAGACTTGTTTTGGTACATATTTATTCATGTTTCCCATTATGGCTTTTCCTCTTTCCACTTTTTGTTTCAAATTCAGTTTCTTTGTTTAGAAGTTATTTTCCTGTCATTTTATTCAAGGTTAGGAATGGTGCAATGTTTTACCTTCTTAAGCTTTCTACCTCCCCTTAACAAGCTTTGGGTTAGTAGCTCCCATACCAATTGGCATTAAGGAACTAGGTGTAGAACACCTCTAAGGACTTAATTGGTCAAGGGAGGAAGGCTACAAGGTAAAACTAACTCCTCTTTGAAACTGCACAAATTTTTCAGCTTCTCAGTTTTTGTTGTACGCCTCTTTTGTACATCTTTTCTTAATTTCCTTTCCTTCAACATCTTTAATTCTTATCCTTCTTCACATTTCAAAAGTGTACTCCCCCAAACTTGTCCTCTTGATCATTTTTGCTGCACTTATTTTGTAATTTTAGGCAAACCCAAGTTTCTTTACTAAAAGATCTGATTTTAGGAAGGGTTGACGTTTTTCTTTATGGCTTTTATGATGAAAATGGAATTTGGGCTCAAACAATGAACTAAGGTATATGCATATAAGCATATAACAAGGTTGGCTATGAAAGATTCAAATTGTTTAAGGATGACCTAAATCATTTTCTGTTGGTTGTAATGCCTAGGATTTCGCCTTGAATAATACTACAACAAGTTCTAAGACAGCACCCCCGAGACTAAATTGCTGAATCAATAGGTGTTCCCGAACTGACATAATTAACTTTCAAAGGTACTTACCCAGTAATGTGTCAATTTTAGGTCATTTTACGAGCGTAGCATTAAATCAAACTTGAATTATCAGCCTGATTACATTGACTTCCATTTCATTCTTTTAGAATCTAAAATTTTAGTTTATTTTTCCTTGACATCAGGACTTAAAATTTTGTTCCACTCATTAAGCCTAATTTCATTTACATAATTTTTGCTGTATTTTGTTTAAAACAGATTGTTGTGCCATTGTATAATTATAACTCATTTTGATCCCACATTTCAATTCATTTCATCAACAACAAGAGCACAAACAACTCAACAAATTCTTCCAATTCAACCAAATAAGCAATTCTGACTATAGGCATTTGCCACGAAATACCAAAATTTTCAGCGAAGCACAATTCTGCACAAATTCCAGAAATTCAGATTTTCTTATTTTTAGGTTCTAGAATTTTTGTCTTAACAGTTTCAACACTGATATTTTAACCTTCTTATCTTTTCATCTCAGCAATTACGCATTTAGTTCAACTGAATTCTCATTTATTCATCAAAGTAATACACAAATTCAACATTGATTATTCTTAACTATTTGCAAATTATAGAATGAAAAGGACATAATAAAGAGAAGAAGAAGAAAAGAGACACTTTAACACAGATTTGGAAATTGATATTCATTTAAGCTTTTATTTACAAAGGTGAATTACAAGAGAGAGAGATAGAGAGATAGATACAATTGAGTTCATTTCCTCTTTCTATGGGATTTGGAGGGTTTTAAGTTGATTGGTTCATATTGGTAGGCACCTGGAGATGGACTGAAGTCAGGGATGGAAGCTTGTGGTCTTCCAACTGTTCCTTCTCCTAACATTTTCAGGGACCATTCCATTATCCTAGCATTGTACTTGATCAACTCATTCTGTCTTACCCTAATTGAATTCAGTGCACTCTCGAACTCACCTTAGGCATTGTACATTCTGATCATATTGTCATTCACCATGTCCATAGCTTTTCCCTATAATTGAAGGAGGCTTCGAGTTCTCCATCCCTCTTTTGGATGGTGGCTCAAATTTCCTTTTGATGCTCCTTATACAAATACCCAAAGGCATTTGCTTTTTGAAGCAGATTATGCTCTATCTCCTTCTCTCTAATCTCCAGAATCTTCACCAGCTCTTGATCTCTCTTCAATTGCTCCTCTATGAAAGCTCTTTCTCTCTCTGAATTCAACCCTTAAGGTTCTATCTCTCTCAGTTAGCTTCTCTCTCAATTCATTATCTCTCTACTAGAGGGCTGTTATCATATTATTCTCTATTTTCTTATTCTGCTCATCGAGGTGGTAGTCCCTCCACCTGATCTCCTCTCTGAGCTGCTCATCTGTACCCCTTATTTCATCTCTCATTTCTTTCATCAAAATCAACAGCTCAGAAGTGCTACTCTCTTCATCTTCGGCTCTTTGTTTGCCTCTTGTTTCGGCTCTAATCTAAGCTGGTGTTGCTTCTTCTGCAGTGGGGGAGAGCACTGATGGCTTTGAGTAGGCTTCATAACCCCCCATTTCTTCACTACCACTTTCTTCTTTAGCCACTACAATAGGGAATGGTTCTTTAGGCTGTTCAACTATATCTACCTTTTTTTTTTCCTGCTTTGTCTTATCTCTTCCTCCTCACCCTCTACTGGACCTTTGGTGATTCCAGTAAGAGTGAGAGGAGAGGCTTTTGGGCACTTTTATTTCTCCATGTCATTGAATTTTACACCCTCCTTGATACATAGGAAAGTGATCAAGGAGGGGTGGGGAATGTTCCCGAGAATTTTTCATTGACATAGTCCAAGATGGATTGTTCAATGATTCTCCACATATTCAACTCAAATCCTTTGACCAGAGTATACAACAGTAATGTGCGGTCCTATCTCATAGTGGAGACATGCTTGGAAGGCTTAACAATAGAGTGAACGAAATATAACTAGACCTTGTTGATTTAAGTGAGGTCTCCTCAGTTCAAGTAGGCATTGGAGATGGTCTTTGTCTTCTACTAGTATCCTTCTCCTCTAGTTAGTTCCTTGGCTATCTCTTTGAAATTAGGACTCTGCTAGAGCTGCTTGTACTCTGTGCAGTCTTCTACTAGTATGAGTTTTAAGAGTTGGGAGATGGCCATTTCCCCAAAAGGGGCCCATCTCCCCCTGACGTAGCATGTAAGGTTCTTTCTATCACCAAGATTGGCATAAAACTCTTTCACTAGGGCCCTTTTGCCCAACTCCATATTCTTACTCATAGTTTCCCAGCCTCTTCATTTGATTTCCTCTTTGAAGGGTGCCACGATTTTCTTGAGTCCTCTCTTTTCCACAAACCCCTTCTTCGTGAGATACTTCTTGTAAGCCTCTGCCCCTTTGTCTCATTTGAACGCTCTAGTGATGAGTGTCTAAAACGCTCATGTCATACCTATAATGCCCCAAAAATACCCTAGAATGTTATAATAAATTTTTTTATATATTCCGGGTATGAATTGAGCCAACTTGGGTATTTTCCGGGAATTGTTAAATGAATATTGAATAAACGATTATATAGCTAAGAGCCAAATGCAAATATTATGTGCTAAATGAGAATTGGTTGGACCCGGACATTTACCCAAGTGTAAAGGGAAAAATTTGAAATTTGTAAAATGAGAACCTAAGGGTCAATTATAGATAAGTTTAAGTGTCCAAGTGTGATTATGAGAGTTGAAGTGCAAATAAAATGAAATATGGGCTATAAAGCAATTTGGGAGAAACTTAAGTCAAAAGAATGCCTTTTTAGTTGGTGGCCAAACAAGGCTTTATGAAGATCAAGTGACTTAAGACAAAAAAAAAATGAGAAAATGAGAATAGGGTGGAAGGCCAAACAAGGCCTTACACTTAAATGAGTTTAAAAGACCAAAAGTGGTCTTTAGATGCTCATTAGAGCACATCACGTTTTGGGAGGGAAAGGAAGGAGAAAAAAAGGAAAGAGAGCTGCGCCTCGGAGAAGATCAAGCTTTGTGGTTCCTTCCCATTTCTTGCTCCTACGAGATCAAACAACTTGGAAGAGAAGATTTGAAGAGCCTAAGGTAAGGAAATCAAACCCTAACCTCATATTTTATGATTTTGATTTTGGGGGAAAAGCCCTAACTGAAGAAAAGAGGTTTTCATTGATTCTAAACCCCTTTTGGAGTTGTTTTGGGTGGATTTCATGGTGAGTTTTGATATAGGATGAATTAGAGGAGGTTTGTGGCAGAAAAATGGCTGAAAATGCCAAAATCCAACATTTTCTGGGCAAAATCTTAATGGTATTTACTCAAAAAGTGGTACCGCATCTACGATGCAAGGAAGGAAACGCAAAGACAACCCCAGCGGTACCGCACAATTGGTAGTGGACCTGGGTACCGGTACTGGGCCAAAGTGGTACGTACCACTGCCTGGAAGAACCTTAATTTGGCATATTTTTGCACCGTTGTCCTCGTGATTGCATACGATTGTTTAGGGACCCTAAGAAATGATTAATGGGGGTTCAAATAAAGATAGAACTTAGTGAAAAACGCATCGTACCTCGCCGCCTCGGGTCGCATTCGCTCGTACTCTAAGTCTTAACCCAAAACCGTTAAACAAAGATAAATTGTCATTCACTAAAAATATGATGATTGTTTATCCACTAAGAGTGGCGTGATTGTTATTGACTAGGGACGAGTGACGATCGCCTAACCTAGGACCGAGATAGAAGAGAAGGAAACTAGAGCCGACAGCTTCGATTTATTCTTTGACTCTATTCTTATTTCAAGTGTTTTGATAGTTTACCACATAAATTTGAAATGATTATACGAAATGAGCATATCTTTGAAATGATATTACGAAAGTGCATATGGAATTGAAATGTGATATTCGAAATGTTTGAAAACCAAATGAATATGAATGATAAATCGAATTGTAAACGAATCGGTCAATTTTTGACATCTTGACTTGAATCGATATACCAAATGAACCGCCTGGCAGGATGCACCAATCGGCATCCGTCATGAAGGCACCCCGAAACTGTCCAATGTCCCACTTGGCGGGATGCACCAATCGGCATCCGTCATGATGGTGTATGGCATTGAAGAAATGTCCTACTTGGCGGGATGCACCAATCGACATCCGTCATGATGGCGTATGACATTTAAGTGATACCACATGTCGGGGTGCACCAAACGGCATCCGTCATGATGGGAGACCGAATTGTTAAATGTGTAAGTGCATTATTGAATGATAAGAAGGGACAAAATTCATCAAACTAATCCGGCTACTTAATGTGAATGGAATAGTCAAGCTGAAATAACCAACATTATATGTAAATGGCCTTAAGTGATATACTTAAATCTCATAAATTGAATTGCAGAATTGAATTTTTGCATTGAAAATGCATGTCAGGATACGATAAATGATTTGAAAATGAAAGCATGCGAAATGAATAGCATGAGTAGGTTTGATATAAGAGGCATGGTTTAATGTTAAATGCATGTCAGTTAATCAATATCGAATAATCAGATAGAACCACTAAGCATGAAAATGCTTAGCGTGTAGTTTTTTTTAACTATGCGCAAGTATCAAGTGAACATGAAAGAAGGCCAAGAACAAGAAGCGCAGAGTCATAGACAAAGTTACGGAGTATAAGTGTATACCCCACCATATGCATTTCATTTCTTTTTGAACATGTGACATTTTGTAAACAAAAGCGTTGAACGTAGAACTAATGTTTTGTTTATCATTTTATAAAGGCATGATATGCCTTAATGTAAATGTGTTTGTATAAATGTAAATATTTATGGGCCTACCATTTGAAAATGCTTCTGTGTAAATGAGAACCCTAAAATGAAAAGACATAAATAAAATGTTTTGGTAAGATAAATAAAAACGGTCGGAGTAAATCGGGTCTGCTCTGATCCACCATTCGTCGTCGGGATTCGGTCGCACATTTTGAAAAGAAAATTTAAATAAAATGGTAAATAAAAAGAATTAAACGAGCGTCCCCGGTTTTTGTTCAGACTCGCCATTCAAGTCGGACCGAGCATGGGGGTCGCTACAATACTCGCGTCCTTACTACATTTTAGTTCAATTTTTTATCTTAATAAGTGCATTATTGCTCGATATTTGATTTTTCAATCTCAGGTGCCTTGGTGCATGAATAGGTGGTTTTCAAAAAAGCTTTGGAACCGCAGAAGAAAGAAAGGAAATCCCAAGCAACGCCGTAACGCATCAATCTATGATATTCCGCTGGCCGCGGATGTCGCAACATCGCGACGTTTGGTCAACATAAGAAAAAAGTCAAAGAGCAACCCAACGACGCGACGTCCCAAAGTCGCAACGTTCCCGCGATTTCTGCTTCATAATTATAAAAAGCATAGGAGACCTAATTTGTAGTTTATCAAAGAACTTATGGACGTAGTGTGGGAAACGAAGCAGTAGCAACCCGAGAGATCGAAAGGACTCTGTTTTTGTATTCCTCTTCTCAAAACTATTCATGATTTATAGAACATTACTTGTATTAAATTTTGATATGTTCTAGAATTATTTCTAGGGTTTTGTTGAACCCAACTTAAGTTATATGGATTAAAGCTTAAATCTTATATTATTCAGTTTATTCATGATTTATATCGATTGTTCTCCTTTTGTGGTTTATTTTCATGGTGATGTGTTTGGCCAACATTGGCATGATCTTGCTGGGTATCCGAGATCGAGAGATAAGAACTCCCAAAGATATGAGTAGAGCAACCCTTGGTCAATTGGTGAATAGAGATATCCTGATTCCGAGTATGGCGATTAGGAGATTGAACATTTACGCGTTTCTGAGTATAGAGTCAGGGCAAAGATGCACGCAACCTTATCATAGATAGGCAGATATACTCGAGAGAGGTATCTCGTAACACTCGAAATACCCGAAGTTTTCTACTTGTTTAGGGTGGCGTCAAAGTTAAATAGAAATTTTCGGAAATAAAACGAGACCCGTAAATAACACAATAAAGCCAAGGGTAAATTAGTCATTTACCACTTAAGGACTTAAGTGTTATAAGATGAAGAGATGGGATTAAAGGCAAATAGAGAAAATATGGAATAGAGATAAGAGAGAAATGGGGGGACCAAGATGTAATTATGAAAACTTAAAACAAAAATGAGTTTTTGACTTGGCCAAACATGGCCTTAACAAAACATGGATTTAAGACCAAATTTGGTCTCAATTTGGGGGAGAAAACGGTGGAGAAGAAAAGGAGAAGAGAAGGGGAGAAGAAGAGGAAGAGGAAGAGAAGAAGAAGAGGAGAAGATGAGAAGCCATGATAAAAAAGGTATGGAAACTGAACTTAGGTATGGAAACTAACCTTGATTATGGATTCTATGAGATTTGGTATGGATCTTTGGTTTTGTATGATTATTATCTTGCCCAAACCTAGGGTTTTGCTAGGGTTTCATCCTAACCCAATAATTATGGAAAGTGCAGGATAAAACCTAAATAGTACAAGAAGCTCATGAAATCCTCTCGGGAGGATGGATTCACAGCAAATTGCAAGTAATCGAGTTAGGTTTAGAACAAACCTTAACAAATCTTGTATTTGGTTTGTGTATGGGTTAAAACCCATATTAGAAATGGTATTGGGAGAAATTCATGGAAAGGCCTTTGAAAGAAGATAAGAAGTGGCAAGAGGATTTGAGAAAAGAGATATCAAGATGAATATGAAATGGTTTTCATGTATATGGACATATTGAATCGAGGAAAATATGGAAAATGGAAGAAAAACAAACAATCTGGGCACTCGTGACATGTACCAGACACCTTGAACATGTACCGTACATGTTAGGTTCTCGTCATTTTGGTTGACATAAATGCAGACATGTTAGATGGCGTACCTAAGACACTCTCGCTCGCTTTTCCTATTTCAACCAGCTTTCGTATTTTAGCCATAACTTGCTCATTTATTATTCGATTTGAGTGATTCAAGTGGATAATTAAAATAGACTTCAAGGAAAACCAAACATATAGAAATAGACATCGTCAAATTCTGACTCTAAGTAGCCCAAAAATTTACACAAAGTGGGGGCCATAGGCAGTTTCACCCCAAAGATCGCGATTGATCATAGAGTAGTCCGAGTTGTTTCGACGGTATCTTGAGCTTCGATGTTCGAATTGGGTGGATTTCAGCTGGAGTAGAACCCTTAGCACCTTCTTCGATTTAAAGGAGCACAAAGAACCGCTGTCAAATATGGAGACAAGGCACTGGAAAAATGAATATTTCAACCATCCCTGGTAAAATCAAGTACACGGACTAGTTGGCATGAAAAATGCCATAACTCAGTTTGATGATCCGATTGAATGCATTCCACTTCTAAAGTAAAGTTGATTCATAGAGGAACAAGAATACATGAATGAAGTGAATAATGGTATTCCCAGATAAGTATGGAGTTTATGAAATTCCATATGTAAGAGGCATGAAATAAGGAAAGTATAGGAAATGCAAAAGATATAAATATGTTCATGAAACATGAATTTGATGTGAAACATGAAAACGAATTGAAATATGAACATGAACATGAACATGAACATGAAATGGCAATATGTCATAAAAACATAATGTGGCTAAGAAGGCCCCTATTATAAGATAGTAAGTTTCCAACTTCAAACAATTGCAAATTGCTCTAAGACCAGCCATTGAACGACATGGCAAACCCATGTTACGTGGCAGCATGTATAGTACTTCTGCATTCTCGACATGCCAGTAAGACACTCTCTAATCGTGCTTTGGCACATTACTTCTCTAGATCTCCCGATTAGTGCGATCACACTCTCTCGATCGTGTTTCGCACTCTCTCGATCGTGTTTCCGGCACACATTAGTACTTCTATTTCCTCGGGATTAGTGCGACATTACCTCGATCGTGTTTTTGGGCATTACTAGTACTTCTAGATTTCGCTAGTGCGACGGGTACTGACGTGCTTAGCACATTAGTACTGATCCGATTAGTGCTTAATACACTCTTTCTTTAGTGCGACGACACTCTCTCGACCGTGTTTCAAGACATTAGTACTGGTACTCTTTCGATTAGTGCGACGCACTTCTGTCGCTGCTTCTCGACACTCGTCAGGCTACTAAGACTACAAGATCGCACTGCACCTTAGGGTACTGCGATGTTGTGTCCTATCATTCAGACATCGGGTCTAGCAATCCAACAATTATATGATAAGATCAATAATGAATAAGAATAAATATCCGAATGTATCACCGTATCCGGTTTCCGTAGCACTCCATGGGTACCAGATATGTTCCTCGTGAGTACCTACGGGTACCTCAGATATGTTCCGTGAGTACCTACGGGTATCACCTCAGATCCGTTATGTAGTACCCACGGCACTTTTAATAAGTAAAACTAGTACCTTGCAATGGTACTTCCCGTGACAGTAAAATAAATATAAGATCTGAAATACAAGAATAAGTTCTGTAACACGAGTATAAGATCTGTAAGACAAGTATATGCTCCGTAATACAAGTATAAGTTCTGTAAGATAAGTATAAGTTCCGTAATATACATGTAAGATCTGAAATATATGTATAAGTTCTGTAATACACGTATGAGATCCAAAATACAAGTAATGTGTTCGAAATACCGCATAAGTTCCAGAAGGCTAGGGCATGTTCTCAGACATACGATAAAATTCGTAATACATGTATATGTCTGTAATACAAGGATAAGATCCGAACAAATGTAATAAACTCGTGAGTACAAGTGAAGATCCGTAAGACAAGGATAGGCTCTGTAGTACAAGTATAAGATACGAAGCACTAATATAAGTTCTGTAGTACCTACGGGTACCTCTGTATCTGATTAAATTATGTAGCACCACGGGTACCTTTGTATAAGTATAGGTTCTGTAGTACCTACAGGTACCGCCGTATAAGCTCCGGATAAGGTTGAACTCAGTAATACCTACGATTACTTCTGATAAGGATAAGTCTCTCAGAATACCCGTGATAATGCCCGTAATATCTCGTAGTGCTCCACGGGTACCTCAAATAAATGTAATCTGCAGTATGTCTACAAGTCCTATGGGTATAAGTATGAGCCAGAGTACCTAAGGGTACTCCTGTATAAGAATAAGTTCCGTAGACTCCCAATGGAGATCCGAGATAGAACATATAAGTACCGCGACGCGCATAAGTATCTCTCGCATAAGCCTGCTATGTAACTCCCACGGAGATCGGAACCGTGATAAGATAGATAGAAATATGAGTACGTGATAGCAACGCTTTATAAGGAATATGAATAAGTATAAATATGTGTATCCTACGGAGATAAGTATCGGGCCTGGATAGAGTTCGCTGCATATCCTTGGGAGATTCGACAAGTATACGTCTGACACAAGCATAAGTATGTGTTCTACGGGAGATCTGTATAAGAATAAGTCTACTATAAGTAGAAGATCTGAATGCTATAAGTATAAGATCCGAATAAGATTACACCAGCTATGAGTATAAGACCCACATAAGATTAAGTTTGCTATAAGTGTAAGACCCAAGTACGTATAAATTTGTTATAAGTATAAGTAAAAGTTCAGTCCCGCATATGAGAGATGTGCAAATGCCACAAGTTTTGTTATAGGAACAAGTATGCATGCAAAATTGTTATATGAATTCTCGAAGATTACGATATCTCATATTGTTTTATGTTATTTGTGATTCAAGATAAATGTGTGTTTCAGATAAGATAAGTTTCCTCACCAAGCTGCGTGAAATCTTGAAGAAGGGTTTTTAATCCGTAGTGTCAGGAGAAGACGTCAGAAAACATCCGCATACAGCTGGGCCAACACACTTGTAAGGGTTCACTACACGTAGGTTCCGTACCGATTTGTAAATGGGGTGCAATAGCTTGTAATCAGAATGGGACTCAGAATGTATATGATATTTTGATTCTCGTTATAAGATGCGGGCCATACCCACAGTAATAAGTTTGGCCTTTAAAAAAATCAGGTAAAGAGTCCCAGTATATGGTCTCACGTCCCCGAACTCGGTTCGGATCCGCCAATCGGGTCGGACCGGGAAACGGGGTGTGACAATATCTCGTAGGCATGATCATCCTGTCATCGAGAAATCATTAATAGACTGAATAGTAATTCCTCTAGGTAAAAATCCATCAAATGAGGCAAGGGGAGGCAAAACCCTAGTTTTTCACAACAAAGTAATTTCACAAGTTCGTTAGATTTAGTCTTAATCTCATGCATTAGTTGGACATTCATTAAGAGTTTAAGTCCAGATAATATCATAGGGCTAATTCCAATAGTCAACACACTTCTCCCCGTGGATCTATATCCGTACTTAGGTACACTATATTACTTGATACGACACATGCACTTGCGCACATAGGCGCCTTACCTAGCTTATACAAATCACACATCACGCTTTCGGCCTATCATCTGGCATCTCCTACCTCAACCTTGACCTAAATTTCCTCTTCATTTTCTTCCCTCACTTCCTCAGGAGCAGTCTCATGGTTCTCTTGTTGTTCAGTTCTCTCTCTTAAAACCTTCTCTACGATGTTTTCAACTACTTCTTGCAAGTTGGGAGAGTTAGGGTTCGTCATCTCTTGAATTCGAAAATGGAGATTTGGTTTAGCTTAGGGCTCTAGAGATTGAAGGATTTGGTTTAGAATTGAAAATTCACTAAGTGTTCCTTTAAATAGGTAGGTTGCCCTAAGTGTGATGTCACAACATTTAGTGTTGATGTCGTGAAATTGACAAAATTTTTCAAGTGATTCGACTCAATGTCGCGACATTGGGGATGCTATGTCGCGACATTGGGGGTACTATGTTGCAACATTGCTTAAGAATTTTGAGTGACTAGATTTAATGTTGCGACATTGAGATTGCAATGTCGCGACATTGCCTTAATATTGCAACATTGATATTTGATGTCACAACATTGATAGAATGTCATTCTTAGTGTCTTTTCTCTATAAAGGAAATGTTGTGACATTAAAATGTCAATGTCACGATCAGTGGGGGCAATTTCGCGACGTTGAGCTAAATGTTGTGACATTGTAGAAAATTTTGGAGCCGATGTCGCGACATCGCTATCAATGTCGCGACATTAGAAGGCCTTTTCCTTTTCCTGATTTTTACTTGTTTTCCTTTTCTAATTCATTTCTACTCACTTAGTCATGCTTGTGAATATAAATCTAACATGAATTAAGCATCTTAATTCAAGCATGGGCAATAAAAACAAATTTTCTACACAATGCAATTCGACATTCATCAAATATTCTTTGTATTGCAGCAATTTTCATTCAACTAAAAATATTTCAACAAATGAACATTGAAGCTACTATGGAATTTCTAGATCAGAAAAATAAACTCCCCTAAAATTAACATGTGCATTATCCTTAAAGAACAAGTCAGGGAAATAGACTCCCTTGTGTAGTAAATTCTACATCATTGAGTTTGGGTTGAAGTGCTTTCCATTGAACTTCATATCTCTTTCCAGCTTCATTGTCTTGAAATTAGACAAAATTTGACTACATAAGTTTCACTTAAACTTAAACAAATCTATTCTATCATCTAAACTATTAAAAACACTTTGAATTAAAGAAAATCAAACTATAAAATAAAAAAAATGCTTGGGTCAGTTCTGCTAGTCTTCATCTTATGTTTCACAGATATTGTTACACATGTTCCTCTTTTCAGCAATTCTTTCAATCTCTTCTAATATGGGAATGTTATTCATTTAGAATTGTTCCAAGGTAATGCTTTAGTCTCTGACCATTCACTTTAAACTTGTTTCTTGAATTGGTTTTTAGTGTCACTACTCCAAAAGGTGTAGCTATAACTACTGTGTAAAGACTACTCCATCTTGACTTGAGTTTCCCTAGATTAAGTCTAAACCTTGATTTGTACAAGAGGACTGATTCTTCTATTTTGAATTCTCTTCTCTGTATCCTCTGGTCATGCCATTTCTTGGTCTTATCTTTGTAGATCCTGGCATTGTCATATGCTTCATTTCTAAGCTCTTCCAGTTCATTCATCTGAAGTAGGCTTTTTTCCTTAACAGCTTGGAAATCAAAGTTCAGCTACTTGATTGCCCACATTCCCTTATATTCAAGTTCAAGAGGGAGATGAGAAGGCTTCCCAAATGCTATCCTGTATGGGGACATTCCAATAGGGGATTTATAAGCAATCTTGTAAGCCCAAAGTGCATCATCTAATTTTACTGACTAGTCTTTTCTACTTGTGTTTACTGTCTTCTCCAGAATATTCTTTATCTCCCTATTGGAAATTTTTGCTTGCCCATTTGATTGAGGGTGTTAAGTCCATCCCATTACTTGTCTGACTCCATATCTGCTCAAAAGTTTTGCAAACAGCTTGTTTGCAAAATGGCTTCCCTCATCACTAATGATTATCCTTGGGGCTCCAAATCTACTCAACATTTTTCTTTGAATAAACCCCACAACTGTGTTGGCATCATTTATGGGCAAGCTATAGCTTCCACCCATTTTGATACATAATCCACAACAACAAGAATGTATAGATTTCCAAATGAGGGTGGGAAAGGTCCTATAAAGTCTATCCCCCATACATGAAAGATCTGCACCACCAGGATTCCTTGCAGAGGCATCTCATGTCTTTTGTTTATGTTTCCCATTCTCTGATATCTGTCACAATGTTTCACCCACTCAAAACAGTCTTTAAATAGGGTTGGCCAATAAAATCCTGATTAGAGGATTTTCTAGGTTGTTCTATCTTCTGCAAAGTGTCCTTCATATGGTGATGCATGACATTTATCTAATATTTCAGCATGTTCTGCCTCTGGTACACATCTTCTAATAATATGATATGCTCCTTTTCTAAATAGCAGTGGGTCATCCCATATGTAAAATTTGACATTAGTCCTCAACTTTCTTTTCCGCTGGTAGCTGAATTTTGGTGGAATAATTCCACAGGCTGAGTGATTCACAATATCAGCATATTAAGGTACTTGAACTGACATTTGAAAGAGCTATTCATCAGGGAAATTTTCTTCTATTCTAGTTCCTCTTTCCTCTTCAGTAGGCATTTCTAATCTTGACAAGTGATCTGCAATCACATTGTCACTCCTCTTCTTGTCCTTGATTTCTACATCAAATTCTTGCAGCAATAATACCCATATGATCAGTCTTGGTTTAACATCTTTCTTTGCCATTAGATATTTGATTGTTGCATGATCCATGTGTATGATGACATGGGACCCTAATATGTATGGCCTAAACTTTTCACAAGAAAATACCATTGCCAGCATCTCCTTTTGTATAGTTGAGTAGTTCTCGTGCCCAATAAGTTTCTGGCATAGTATATGGCTCAAAGTCTAGTCAATTGGTCTCCAATGATCAAGCCCTATCAGATAGTCACTTCAAAGATCACACATGATTTCAAAATCTTTGTTCTAGTATGGTGTTGCCATGATTGGAGCTATAACCAATTTGGATTTTATTTCTTCAAATGTAGACCTGCAAGAATCATCAAATTCAAATTTGGCATCCTTTTCCAGTAGTTTGCATAATGGTGTGAAAATTTTTGAGAAGTCCTATATAAATCTTCAATAGAATCCAGCATGTCCCAAAAAACTTCTAATTCCTTTCAGTGTAGTAGGTGGCATAAAAGTTTCAATCATAGAAGCCTTTGCTTGGTTTACTTCTAGTCTAGCTGAAAAAATTTTATGCCTCAAGACAATACCTTCTTTTACCATGAAATGGCATTTTTCCCAATTTAGAGCTAAGTTTTTGTCTTGGCATCTCTAAAGTACAATTTCTAAAATTTTCAATTAGTTCTCAAAACTAGATCCATAAATTGAGAAGTAATCTATAAAGATTTCCATTACCTCCTGATGAGCTTAAAAGTCATCTATTTTTAGTCCATTTTTCTGTTGATTTTAATGTAAAAATGAATAATTAAGATGCAGAAATATGAAGAAACTCACCAAATTTTGTTAACAGTGGTGAAGTATAAAAGAAAGAAGAAATGCAAAGTGGAAAAATGCAAGAATCGCGAGTAAAATGCGTAAAAATAGCAGTATGTAAATGAAAGCAATCGCGTAACTAATGTTGCAACTTTTGGGGTTACACAATTCGGGGCTACGAGGTCGCGACATCAGAAAATCAGCGGCGTTCGATGCGTGTCGCGATTGTGGATCGGCAAGATGGGCAGCTCAGATTGAGCGTAAACATAAGAAGTGATGTCGCGACAATATTTAGCAATGTCGCGACAAAAGTTGATGTCGCTGATAAGGGATAGAGTGTCGCGATAAGAATCGACTTGAATCTACGATACGTTCGAAGGGATGAGCCGAAGTTAATCAAGCTTAAGCCAGAAGCTGACAGAGGACTGAAGTCGCGACACCGAAAGCAATAAGTGAGGCCTCCAAAAGCATAAGCTGAGGTCGCGACGTGAGATCGAGGTCGCGACATGAGACTTGGTCAGTTGAAAGCTGTAAAGAAATGAACTGTCGCTGACAGATCGATGTCGCGACATCGTGTGAACCATGCTTGAACCTCCGTGAGACCAAAGTCGGCGTCCCGACATGATCGGCGGTCGCGACACTACGGCGACCAGCTTCAAAGTCAGCAGAGCGTAGCGGGCTGTCGCGACAAGATATTGATGTCATACATCGTGAACGGTAACATTGAGACCTCGTGGAGTCATAAAGTCGATGTCATTATGTAAGAGAGTACGATGTCGCGACATCAAGAGCAATCAATGGAAGTTGGTAAGTTCTTAGACTGATTTCGCGACAATAAGAGCAACTAGTTGAAAGATACAAGTGGCGACAAGATTGAAGCATGCAGTGATCAGTTGATGTCACGACAATAGGTTGTTGTTGCGTAAATAAGAAAACTCGCCTGAAATTACAAGAATAGAATCGCCGCCGCGACTACGTATCGATGCCGCGATACCCGAAGACAAGTTGAATGCTGCAGAAGACTTGAACTGAGGTTGCGACAACATAACGATGTCGTGACATAAGGAGAGGCCAAATGAAACCTTTAAAAGCATAAGCTGAGGTCGCGACGTGAGATCGAGGTCACGTAACACGATATTATCGGGCTGAAACCTCGTATGAAGAAGTGATGTCACGACGTGAGATTGATGTCGCGACGTCAGGAACACAAATTGAAGACTACAGAAGACTTAAGCTGATGTCGCGACGTGAGATCGATGTCGCGACATGGATGATGTCGCGACAAAGGAGTTGAAGTCGCGACCTGAACATTAATATTCTACCCACTGAAATCCACAAAGACAACATCGGGATTAAAATTCAACTCCGAGAAACCCTATAAATACGCCAGCCACTCCACCTCATAAAAGTAGCTTACGCGCATAATGCATTTGAGAGGTCCGGATAAGAATAAGGCTCATTTTCTTTATTTTTAGTTTTCTTTCTTTTCTTTCTTTCTTCAATGTCGATAGTTAGAGATTAGATTAGATTTATCGCTGGTTTCATTTTATTTCTTCCCGGGAAATTGATGTTATGTTTCCGAGCGTAAGCCGAATGCACTCCTCGCTCTTTTCAAATTACTATCCTGAATTCAGTTCGGGACAATTTCCGGAATCGAATTTCCCAACATTTGCAGCTATTCTATGATCAGAGGAATGTCAGTTGGTGTAATTCAAGAATTAAGGAATCCAAATTCTTCCATTATGAATGCTATAGTCAGAAATTATCTTTCCCGTAGCTCGCTTCCAAACACACTCTTGAATCTCGCCTTATGAATTTATTTCTAAGTTGGGTTTATCGTTTTTGATTTGAATATCGTTCTTATACCCGCTACTTAGATTGTCTCTTACCGCTCCGATTTCAAGGAAGCCCCTCCTCTGTTTAATACGTAGAAGGTAGTCCTAAGAGTTATGAACACCGTTTGAAGGCATATTAACTCCTCGCTTATTTTTAGATCAAAATGAGCTTTGCAAGCTTACTCGATAAATCTCTTCTCACTTGAAATCAAGAAATTTGTTGGTCAATTTAAACAAGCAGATGTACCCACCTTAATTCTGGTCAGTGATGCGATCCCGCAGCTACCGAGATCTAATCAAGGAGAGGGTGATCTATTTTAATTTTGAGGAAGAGCATCCCGAAGTTGTATATCCTGTTTCGACCGATAACTTGGGAGCTAAGGTTTACAGTTCATAAAATGGGTATGAAGTATTGCAAAAGAAAAATACCCAGATTAAGGAAGTCCCTTTTAAAAGTAGTTATCTCATTCCCTGTCTTCGAAAGAATCAAGAAAAATTAGATAATGAACTGCGGGAGTGTGAGAGATCCGCCTTACCGCTAAACGCCTTGGACATTTTAAACCCGACTATTCAAGAAGTTTAATCGCCTTAACTACAGAATTGATACTCACAATAGCATTAATACTGACGTGTCCTCCTCGAAAGATACTATTCAGATTCCATTTGTTTTCTTAACCATTCTTATTCTTATTTCTTTATATTCCAGTTTATTTGACGTTTAGATTCATTTTACTGTGTTAGTATAATTTCTAGCTTCTTAAGCTTCGGATTCTAATATCATTTATTCGTCCAAATAAGTATGGAGCTCGAAAGTAGCCAGGTGGTAGTTGATCTAGAATTCTCAGATCTCGATCGATATTCCGGACTTAAATCCAATTTATTACTTGTCGACCTGTGCACTTGCAGCATATTAGGCCAAAACCAATATTCAAAATGATTTATTCTAGGCGGTGTTTGGTCTCTCAACAAGTTTTATGGCGCCGCTGTCGGATTAGATAATAGTCTTTGCAATAACGCTATAAATTTGTATGTCTGGGTCTAGTAACAAGTTTTGCGCCGCTAAGCTGGATCAAAAGAATTTAGTAAGTCAATATTCGCATTTAAAGAAGGAAATACTAATTTGGACATTTTTGAAGAAAAAGAACAAAAATAGCTTTTCAAGGCGGGTTAATTTTGGCCACTAACCTTAACAAACCATATTGAAAATATTTGCTGACCAAACTAATCCTATTAATGTAAGTGTGTTTTGATTCTCGTGAACAAGTTTAATGCATAGGAAATTAACACCGATCCGATTCCAAAGAAGCATTACGTAAATAGAGAGGATAATTTTTGGCTTGGAGAAAGACAAAGAAGGCGTAAAACCCAACCATGGTATGAAAGGCAAGATCAGGTCAAGTACATATAGAAGAAGCTAGAAGGCCTCCAAATACGATACAATGGAGGACTTCTCTGAGACCAATTATAGGAAGAATACCAAGAATCGGGATGTACCAAGTAGCTTGATGCTAATAATTTTGAACCTGCCAAGATTGATTATAAATGGTCCAACAAAGATCGCCATCGTCATCCCACTCGAAGATCCAAAACGAGCACCTCGGGAAGATTCCTCAGATGGCAAATACACAGCTGGAAGCTGGGAAATGGGGTGAGACCGTGGTCATAAAACTCCGCATCTATTCCCCTTTCTCTCTAAGAGATACAAAGAAACTACATGGAAGCGAATCCTTACCATATGGTTCCTCATGGATACTGGGGAGGAGTTACAGAGCTCACTTAGAGATTCTTTCCCACCCTCACCACGTAAAAGAAGGAGGGAAATCATTGTGTTCCACAGGGGGAAGATGAAAGTTTCCCGTATGTAGTGCATTGGAAAGATTCAAACGGTTGTCGGTGAAGATGTCCAATGTATGGGATAGATCTCGGCGACTAGAGGACATTGTATATCATGCCTCAATGATATATCAAAAAAGTGGATCATCATGCTTCATGCCGGCATTCAAACGAAAAAGTCAAGAGGCAAAAGAGCCGATTGAAGACCAAGAATGTAATATGAAACTCCTTCCGAGCTCAAGAGGAAACAGTTACATAGGAAAGGATCATGGAGCCGAGCAAGATGACAAAATTATGAAGCAAAGTTTGATGCCATTATGCACAGTCGATGTGTGTGAAAAAAGCAAGAAAGAAGACAGACACACGCTTCATGAAATAGGAGCAATTGGAAAGGGAGTTATTGAAGGAAGTGCTGAGAGGGCAACTGAAGAACTTTATGATGCTGAAGAGGTTAATTATTTGAGTGAGCCAAGAGCTTACCATTTCAAACCCAATACTAACCTTCCAGCACATTATCACCCAGCACTGAGGAACCATGAGAATTTCTCTTATGGTGGAGGGGCTTCACAAGGCCCAAGGCATGGACAGAACCCTCCACAGGGTTATCAACAGCCACCAAGGTCTCCAGTTAAAGCAGTTGAAGAAGGAAATGAGCAATGTAAACGAATATCGTGGTCGAGGAGGGCCCAATCTTTGAAAAATGATGTGCCATAGCTTCATCTGGGATAATAAGAAGTCAAGAACCTCCATGAACAAAAGTTTGCGTGAGTTGAAGCAAATCGCTACCAATTCTAAATTTTTCGTAACACCACCAATGCATCCTGAAGAACCCGAGACACAAGGCAAATTCGCCCTAACCCCGACAATGCAGAAAAGATGCTCTTCAAGTGACACAAGGAAGAACCTAAAAGATCGTATGTCTGCAACGTGAGGAGTGGGAAGGAGCTAGAAGAGATGAAAGAGAAAGATGATGAAAACAAAGAAGTAGCAAGATCAGAAAGGCAGGAACTGAGAAGGAAAAAGAAAGAGTGTAGAGGAAGAACATCCAAGGATCAAAGCCGCAGCCTCCCATTTCCATAAAGATCGCAGAAATCAAGCACGGAGAGCAACTTTGCAATGTTCTTGAAAAACCTTCCAGAATGGATATAAGTATGCCTTTTATCAAGTGGTAACTCAAAATGCCACTCTATGCAAATTTGAAGGACATACAGCAAAGGAAAAAGAAAAATAGTGTATAAGGAATAAGGACCACCGCCACTTGCAAGCAGCAAGAATCGAAAAAAAGAACTACCAAGCAAAGATGAAGGACCCGGTAGTTTCACAATTCTGTATTGTTGGAGGAATTAATTATGAAGCTCTGGTGACTCGTGAGCCGCATCACTTGATGCCCCGTCATGTTGCTAAGAACTTAAGTTTTGGGAGCTTACTCCTACAATCGTTACTCTTCAACGCATGCAGATCGATGGTGAAACCCCATGAGCCATTGAAGATGTACCGGTCACCGTTGGGAAGTTTGTTCCCAAAGAGACTTCATCACCTCGACATGCAGCTATTAAGACCTCACAAGTACCCCCGCTATCGGGAAGACCACTAGCTACCGGAGCTGCCCTGATTGACATGCAAAAGGGAGTTCTTACCTTAAGGGTCGAGAAGAAGCAAATTGCTTAACTTGATAAAAGTATGAAAAATATAGACAAGAGACAAGGAAAGCTGCAATGGGGCCGATTGCCTATACCTCCAATCCCGATATTAACCATGATTATAACACCCGCTTTATCAATGAAAAAGAGATGAATTCTTGAGGCTCTAAGATGTCTATTCGAATTTCCAGGCACAGCTTTTCATTCTATAGAAACTCGGTAAGGAGCTTGAAGCAAAACAGAAACGATAATGGGGAAAATAGCAGCAGGAAATTCATCATGAAACCAAAGCAAGTGTATGGGCTAGCTTTTAAAAGAGTTGCCATGTCATTTAAAGTATGCTTACTTTAAATTACCAAAGAAAAAAACTGTAAAGGATCATTCAAACAGATTAAGTGCGAGGCCGAGGAACAAGATTGTTGAAAATATTAAGGAAGCATAAGGAATCGCCATTCGTCCATCAAGAGCCGGGAAGGTATCGTACCCATCAATTTGCATGCATAAGATTCTCGCTTAGAAGAGACTTCAAAACCATCCTAGAGAACACAAGAGGAGACTCGAATCCAAAGTGATGGAAGGAAGTAGTCGAAAGGAGGTACTCAAATTGTTAAATGTTGGTTTTATCTATGCTATCTCGTGATAGTCCTCAAGTGAGCCCAAATTCCATGTGGTTCCAAAGAAAGGGGGTTTACTGTGATCGTAAATGAAAAACGAATTGATTCCAATAAGAACAAAGGACAGATGGAGGTATGTATTGATTACGTAAAGTTGAATGCCAAGAACTGTGAAAAGATCATTTCTTTGCCTTTCATTGATCAAATGTTGGACAGTTAGCGTGACACCCTCACTTTTGTTTTCCGGATGGGTATTCAGATACAATCGGGGACAAGTTATCGCATCTCGAGGATCAACATAAGACTTCACATTCACATGTCCTGCGGTACCTTGCCTTCGTATGATGCCATTTGGGCTATGTAATGCTCCGCCTACATTCCGCAGGTGTATGATGTCCATATTCTCATTCGTCAAGAAGTGATGGAAATTTTCATGGATGACTTTATCAGGTATGGATCCTCGCTGATCAATGCTTAAACAACTGAAACAAGATTTCCAAAGATGCCAAGACAAACAATTTAGCACCGAACTCGGGAAAATGCTATTTTATGGTGACATAAGGTATTGTTCTCGGGCATAAATTTCGCTTACCGACTAGAAGTCAATGGGCCCAAGGTATCCATTATCAAAACTCTGCACCACCTAATACAAGAAAGGAGTGCATAGCTCGGGCATAGCCTTGGATTTACAGAGATTCATCAAAGACTTTTCAAAATAGCCGTAATTCACTATGTGACATCGAAAAAGATACAAGGTTCAATTTCATGACCCGCAAGGATGCTTTTAACGAAATCAAGATCAAATTCGGTACAAGCACCTATAATGGTCGCACTGCACGGGGATCGTGATCTAGCCAATGTGTGATGATTTTGCCATGGGAGCCGATTGGGGCAAAGAAAAGAGAAAGTATTCAGTGGCCATATACTATGCTAGTAAGACCTTCAACGGCACAAGAGAACTACTAACAACCGAAAGGAGATGCTAGCCATAGTATCGTCATGAAAATTTAGGCAATACATTTTAGGATCCCATGTGGTAATTCACCGATCATGCAGCAATCAAATACTTGATGTCGAAAAAGGTGCTAAGCTGGCATCGATAAGGTGGGTGTCGGGCTGTCAGGAGTTTCACTTGGAAATCAAGGATAAAGGATGTGACAATGATAGCCGATCACTCTGTTGTCAAGAGAGCAAGGTGCTGGAAGGTTAAGAAAAGGTGATGTTAATGCAGAACTTCCCGTATGAGCAATTGTTTAAGGTTTCCTTCCCCAACTTCCCTCGTATAGCCGATATGGTGAATTATCTGCTTCTCAGGAGTAATGCCTCGGGACCAAATACCAAATGTAATATAAGCTCGAATCGACAAGCAGTGTATTATATTCGGGATGATCCACTATTATTCAAGAGAGGTGCCGACATGATCATAAGAAGATGTGTGCCGTAAAGTGAACAAGGCAAATATTATGAATGGATGCCATGCATCACCATACGGCGGACATTTTTCTCGAGAAAGAACACCTCGCTAAGATACTCCAATCGATTTTATCGCCCACTGGCCTCGTGAGATTGTGTCGAGCGGGTTAGGATTGTGTGATAGATGTCAAAAGATTGGGAATATCAGCAGCAGGAATGAAATGCCCCTCAAAGGTATTATGGCGATACAAATTTTTGATGTATGGGGAATAGATTTTATAGACCCTTTTCCAATACCATCATCTGGTGAAATCCCATACATACTCGCTAGCAAGATTATGTTTCAAATGGGTGGAAGCGTAGGCTTGTCCAAGGAATGATGCTAATACGGTTGTGAGTTTCTTGCAAAAGAATATTTTGAGCAGATTTGGAACACCCATAACTATCATAGCGATTGGGAACCCATCATAAACAAAATCTTGCAAAACTCATGAGCAGTATGTGACTCAAGCATGTAATGAGTTTAGCTTATCATCCCTACCAATGGACAAGTAAATTTCCAAATGTGGAGATCAAAAGAATACTTGAAAGACCGTGAGCTCAAGCAGAAGGATTGGTCTTCCAAACTTGATGATGCACTCGGGCCATAGGATCGCATACAAACCCCACTGGAATGTCCCCATATTGCAGTTGTTTTTGGCAAACCATGTCATCTACCCTTGAATTAGAATACAAGGCAATGTGGGCCATCAAGAAGTTAAACTTCGATTTTAAGACTGCAAGGGAAGAAAGATTGCTCCAACTGTCTGAATTGGAAGAACTGAGAAATGAAGCCTATGATAATGCTAGAATATACAAAGACAAGACAAAGAAATGGCATGATCAAAGAATTTTGAGAAAAGAGTTCAGAACAGGGGAACAGGTTCTGCTTTTTAATTCCAGACTGAAATTGTTTCCAGGAAAATTAAAATCCAATTGGAGTGGGCCATACACAAGGTGCTGGGCAATTACATTCGAGTAGTGACCGACAGGACTATATCGGGAAGAATTCAAGGTCAATGGACAAAGGATAAAACATTATCTAAACAGGAAGAGGAAGATGAAGAACCTAACCTGCTCCCGAGGAGTGCCAATTGCACAACAAGCAAAGTTCAATAAAGACTAAAATCGAGCAACAATGAGGCAACCCATAAGGATTTAATTTCAGTTTTTAAGTTTTGAAATATTTTTTTCTTTTAGTTAAGCTACATTAGGCCGATTTGTTTTCTATAAGGATAGAATTAATTTTTAGAAATCGATTGTAGTGTAATTAAAATTTTTCGATGACTGCAAGAAGCTTCTGAAGGCTCATGGTTAATGCAATGTGGGCTGGCAATCACAGGAACATTTCCAGCAACTTGCAGAGAAGTCACAACATGAGAAAAAGGGGAGTAACCTTAACCCTAACCCGATTTTGTAGATATACTTGAATTGTTTGTTAAATCTTTGCTTAGAGATGCCAGAAGTAATGTCTAAAAAGGTTAGGAGCAATAAAGAGAAAAAGGTTCTTTCGAGATCATTGAGTTAAGGGAGGTTTTCAGTCGCGACAGCAAATATGTCGCGACATAAGTGATGTCGTGACAAAACATTGATGTCGTGACCTGTTTTGAAAAGGCAACTAGTGAGTATTGAAGGAAGAAGGTATATGTTGCGACACCACTGTGAAGTTGCGACAGAGAATTAAGTTTCAAAATGGAAAAGGATGTCGCAACATCAAACAATTCCTAGAAAACCTTGTATTGTCGCGACGTCCTAAGTATGTCGCGGCCATGTGTTTATTGTGTGCCAACCGGTCACTTTAAAAGCCCTAAATTCAATGACCTCAAATAAAGACACAAAAAATCTCTTTGAAGTCGCGGGCCGTGTTTTTAATAATGAAGCAATAATTAGCCCACAAACATTGATTGAATTGCAACTGTTGGAAACTTTCTCATTCACTCCAATCCACAAAGCTATTCACCTTCTTCCTCCTTTTGAATCTCAACCCCTGAAAACCCTAGCTTTCCAAACCTTCTGAAAAGCTTGTCTTCCGTTTCCAATGGCTGAAATTCCCACCCTAGTCCCTAACCTAGACGAGATTATGAGGGAACATGAACAACTCCAAGGGCAAACTCGGCCAAGAAGAACGGTTAGATGAGATTCGCTTCTGGGAAGAACAAGGTGAGTGGTGCCATCAAAAACACCAAGTCTGCAACTTCTCAAGAAAGAGTAGAAAAGGGAGAGGGAAAGATGAGAGAAGAAGAAGAAGTGGAAGACTGCGGTCGGATTTAAGCGCACTGAAGAAATATTACGCCAACAAGGGTTTCTTTGGTCAGCAGAGAGGAGATTCAAAAACCTTGTTACTCCTTTCAAGGAGATGATAGAGCAGAGAGGATGGGAGAGCCTTTGCGCACACCAAAAATCAGGGTATACAGCACTGGTAAGAGAGTTTTATTCAAATTTGGTAGGAAGGAAGGATGGAGCGGTTTATGTTAGAGGAGTTCCTGGTTTTATATGAAATCAAGGCATTAATCTAGGCCTCTATGGCATGGCAAAGCAGCATAAACATGGTTCCAAATTCAAGAAGAAACTTTTGAAAACCAGATTTTGAGAAAGCACTGCCAAGAAGCTCACTAACGGTGGCAGGCAAATGAAACCAAGGAGAAGGAATGCCAAGAACATTGAATGGTGGGAAGCCTTACTCAAGAGGCTAAGGTAATGCGGTTTTACTCGGGCTTCTATTTCGTGCCAACAAAACATAAGCAAAAATAAAGTGGAGAGAACAAGAGGTCAGGTTAAGTCGTATGCCATCCTAAAAAGGATACAAGATCAATATAGAGTTGTCATTGAGAATTCTATCATGAGGGTATCAGCTAGTGGAACAAAAGAGGTTCATTCTCACCCACCATTAACACGTTTCATGTTTGAAGGTCGGGGGTGAAGGGAATAGCTGAATAATGTGAAGAAGAAGTACCCAAATCTTCACCACTCCTTCTGACAGGAGTTAGCAAAGGACCAAGAAACCAGAAGAAAAAGGGGGTGCTGGTAGAGAACAGAGGTGAAGCCCAAGATGAAGGACCAGAAAAGGAGACTCAGAGGGTTGCTGATCAAGGAGCAGAGCAACCAGAAAACTCCCCTCCCAACAATGATTACATGTTTGCAGACAATGAAGGGCAGGAAGAAGGTGTACCTAATAGATTCTCCCATCCTTAGCGCCCTCCTCCCGTAAGGCACGTAAATTTCCAACATGGAGAAAGCTCAAGGGGGAGCAATAAGAGAACACTGACACCGGAAGCTCTCAATGCCATGCAGAAGAGAATAGATGAAAGAGAGAAGGAGTGGAAACTACAGCAGGAATTCAGAGAAGGAATTTATGAAAAAGAATTGAAAAGAAGAGACCAGCAGTGGGAGGAAGAGCTGAACAGAAAAGAAAAGGAGCATGAGGTGGAGCTACAGCGAAGAGAACAGCAGTGGGGAGAAGAGTTGAACAGAAAAGAGGAACATATGAGAAAAATTTTGAAGCAGCAAGGGGAAGAGTTCAAGAAAGAAATGAAGGAAAGAGATCACAATCTGTTACAGAAACTCAAACTCAGTCATGAAGCTTTTTATAACAACCAGTTTGAGCGTGGATTCTCAACCTTAACTCGATAAAAGAAAAGAGATACAGAGCAAGAAGCAAAATTTGGGGAGCAAGTCAAAGGATTCAAGTTTTTATACAAGTCTCTACAGAAGGATTTTGAGAAGAAATTGGATGATAGAGACAAGAAGCAGAAAGATACAGAATCCTATAGACAAAAAGAATGGCTAGAAAATTTGGATCTGATTAACAACAATCTCTCCAAATTTTTAGAGGTTATGACTGAAATGGAGAATACAATGAATGGTTTGGGGAAAGAGATACAAGGTGATGAGTTGAACAAAAGGTTGATCTCTAATGAGATTTTCAGCTGAAGAACAAGTGGAGAAGGAAACCAAGAAGAGAAAGGAAAGAAGAGAAAATGAAAATTCCCGAATTCCTCTGTACCATTTAGGTACACTGACCTGGGGATCTCCCAACATCTTTGCTCCTTGCTATTTCAAAAGAAAAAATAGACCTTCTCCTCGCTCAACTCTCACACTATCCTTATCCCATACCGTAGTATCCAACTGTCACAAATGAATCTAAATAAAAAGAGACATTTAAATTGAATTGTCGGTGCTATTGTGAATTATAGTTTGATTCAATGTTGTGTTGCTTATGATTGCATGATTAGGAAATTAAAGTAGGAATTCTTAGTAAATTTATCAAAATCACGAGATGTAATGAGTCGAACTCGAATGAAGCATAGATTAGGTATGAGTCGAAATGTGAATAAGGGCCAAATGAATACATAGCTTGATTGGAAACACAAGGTGCAAAAGTTACTTAAGTCTAATCGATAAGTTCACCGAGGAAGGTAACAATAGGAAGGAACAAAACATGGGTTTTTAAGTTTGTGGTATGAACACAAGTCAAGGAACCCGTTGAATATCAATTAATTTAAATACTCATCAACAAAAATGAGTCAAGATAATTCTCATGGTTAGTCACAATCTGCTCAAACCAAATTAATTTGTTAGATTATTGGCTCTAGGCGAAATCCTAGGTGATACAAAATGACAAGAGATGATACAGCCATTCTTGATAGTTTGAGCCATTTTAGCTATCCCCTACTCATATGCTGATGCATATACCTTAGTTCCAGAAATTGAGCCAACAAGCTTATTTTTCAAAAATTAACCAATGGAAACCCCAACCCATTCTAAGAAATCAATCCTTCAGTAAAGAACCTATGATTACCCAGGAATTCAAGGAGGAAGAAAGAACTGAAGTTTGGGGGAGTATATGTTTTTGAGGAACTCAAAAAGGGAATGAAAAGAAAAAGGCAAAGAGCAGAAAATGCAATAAAAGAAAAAAAAAAGAAAAAAAAAAGGGGGCTTATAGGGATAAGTTTCAACACCTAGTACCCCAATGCCATCTGGTATGTGAGCTACTAACCCAAAGTTCGCTAAGAGTGTTAGAAAGCCTAAAAAGTTAAAACATTGCACTATCCCCTCGAATGGTGACAACAAAGAATTTTCCCATGACTTTCAAGTGATAACAAGTGGGCATACAATTCAATCAAGAAACCAAAGAGATGTCCCAACATGAAGTTTAGAGTTTATTAGAGAAACTACAAGAGAGGCAGAAGAGGAAAGAAAAGGTTCAGTGGGTGGGTCTTAACCTAAAAATTCCTTCCATCCACGATTACCCAGCTTCAACAATATAAGCCTAAAAGACTCCGATTGATCTCTTGAAGGCCGAAATCACCACATTAGTGGAGACTAATATGAAAAAACAAACCTATGGAATTTGGAAATATAAAAGCAATCAAAACTCGTGAAGGACTTTTAGGGAGTTAAATGACCTGCTATGAAAGAGAAAGGAAAATAATCTATTATTCAACAGATCCAATGATTATGTTGTTTGTAAAACAATTTCAACAAATTAGTTTCGGTATAGTATAAAAGAGTAGAAACCAAACCTTGAACTGGACTTGAAGCTAGATGTGCGTAAAATAATGTATACCTTGTATTTCAATTAAATTGAATGCCACTGCAGAACAAATCAGAAATATGTCCTTAAAAATTTTCTTTTATTTTGTTTGAGGACAAACAATTCTTTATTTTTCTTCGCTTGAGGACAAGCAAAACTTCAAGTTTGGGGGAGTTTGATGAGCTTAAAAGTCATCTATTTTTAGTCCATTTTTCTGTTGATTTAATGTAAAAATGAATAATTAAGATGCAGAAATATGAAGAAACTCACCAAATTTGTTAATTGCGTGAAGTATGTTATGAAGAAAATGCAAGTGAAAAATGCAAGAATCGGGCGAGTAAAATGCGTAAAATAGCAGGCGTAAAATGAAAGCAACCTGCAAACTAATGTTGCAACTTTGGGGTTACATGTTCAGGCTTACGAGGCTCGCAGACGTGAAAAATTGAAGGAAATTTGATGCAGGTCGCGACAGGGATCACAAGATGGGCAGCTGAGGATTGAGCAGAAACATAAGAAGTGATGTCGCGACAACACAGTAATGTCGCGACAAAAGTTGATGTCGCGACAAGGGATAGAGGTCGTGATAAGAGAATCGACTTGAAGCTATGACATGTTTGGAAGGATGAGTCGCAGTTAATCAAGCGTTGTAGCGATGTGTAGAACTCCAAGTCGACACCGAAAGCAACAAGTGAGGCCTCCAAAAGCATAAGCTGAGGTCGCGACGTGAGATCGAGGGCGGCTACGAGACTTGGTCGGGCCGAGTGTCGTGAAAAGAAATGAACTGTTGTCGCGACGGGAGATTGATGTCGCGCGACATCGTGTGAAACTACGCTTGAAACCTCCGTAGACTAAAGCCGATGTCCCGACACGTAGATCGAGGTCGCCGAAGCACTCACGGCGACCGCCTAAAGCCGCAGAGCATGAAGTGATGTTGCGACAAGATATTGATGTCGCTGGCTAGAACGGTCAGCTGAGACCGTGGGAGTCATGTCGATGTCACGACAGAAGAGAGCGATGTCACGACATCAAGAGCAATCAATGGAAGCTGGTGTTCTGCATCGATGTCGCGACAACAAGAGCAACCAGTTGAAAGATACAAGTGGCGACAAGATTGAAGCATGCAGTGATCAGTTGATGTCACGACAATAGGTTGTTGTTACGAAATAAGAAAACTCAGTTGAAATTTACAAGAATAGGAACTGGTCATTGGCGACTACGTATTGACGCGCGATACCCGAAGACAAGTTGAATGGGCCGCGTAAGACTCAATCGAGGTCGCGACAACATAACGATGTCGCACATCGTGAGAGCCAAATGAAACCTTTAAAGCATAAGCCGTAGGTCGCGACGCGAGGTATCGAGGTCATCGACATCGATATTATCATTGAAACCTCGCAAGGGTAGTTAAGTAATGTCGCGACGCGGAGATTGATGTCGCAACGCCAGAACACAAATTGAAGACTACGTAAGATCGTCGGGCGTCGCGACGCGAGATCGATGTCGGCTACGGATGATGTCGCGACAAAGGAGTTGAAGTTGCAACCCGAACATTAATATGGGCCATCCACTTGAAATCCACAAAGACAAAGATTGGGATTAGTGGGCCTAACCGAGAAAAACCCTATAAATACGCAGCCTACCCGTGTCATAAAAGCAGTTTGGCGCCATTAATGCATCGAGAGGTCTCGGATATACGAAGGCTCATTTTTCTTATTTTTAGTTTTCTTTCTTTTCTTTTCTTTTCTTTAATGTGTTGATAGTTAGAGATTAGATTAGATTTATCGCTTTAGTTTCATTTTACTTTCCGAAATCGATGTTATGTTTCCGAAGCGTGTCGAATGCACTCCGCTCTTTTCAAATTATTATCCTGAATCTTTAGTTCGGGACAATTTCGAATTCCGACTTCCCAGCTTCCATTTGCGCTATTCTTATGATCAAAGGAATGTCGTTGGTGTAATTCAAGAATTAAGGAATCCAGCCTAATAAGTGAATGCTATACGTAAATTATCTTTCCATTAGTCGCTTCCAAGAAATCTTGAATCTCAGCCATGAATTTACTTCTAGTGTCGGGTTTATCAAGCATCTCGCCAATATCGCTTCTTTATACCCATACTTAGATTTGTCTCATTGTTCGATTTCAAGGAAGCCCTCCGAAAGTGACACAGAGAAGGCAAATCTCTAAGAGTTATGAACAATTTGTCATGTATATTAACTGCTTATTTTAGATCTAATGAAGCTATAAGTTTACTATAAATCTCTTCACTTGAAATCAAGAATGAGTCAATGAGTTAATAATTTAAATGAAGTGCAGAGTCCACTCTCACCAATAGTGATGCCGATCCCGTGTTAGTACGAGATCTAATCAAGGAGAGGGTGATATATTTTAATTTTCGAGAAGAGCATCCCGAAGTCAGATATCCTTGCTCGACCGATAACTTTGGGAGCTAAGGTTTATAGCCCATAAAATGGGTGGTTGAAGTATTGCAAAGAAAAACACCAAATTTTAAGGAAGTCCCTTTAAAAGTAGTTATCTCTATTCCTGTCAAAGAATCGTGGAAAATTAGATAATGAACCTGAGTGTGGAGAGATCCAGCCTATCAAGTAAGTCACTGGGATGACATTTTAAACCTCGAATTATTCAAGAAGTTTAATCCGCTCTTAACTACAGAATTGATATTTCACAATAGCATTAATACTTCTGATGTGTCCTGAAAATAATTATTCGCATTCCATTTGTTTTCTTAACCATTCTTTATTCTTATTTCTTTTATATTCCATTTATTTGATCAAGCCATTTACTTTACTGCAGAAAGAGTATAATTTCAAATTTTCTAAGCCGATTCCCAATATCATTTATTCGGGCTCCAAATAAGTATGGAGCTCTCGAGTAGTCGTGGTAGTTGATCTAGAATTCCCGAGATCTCCGTGATCGATATCTCGGACTTAAATCCAATTTATTACTTGTCAATTGCACTCATAAAGATATTTAGTGCCAAAACCAATATTCAAAATGATTTATTCTAGGCGGTGTTTGGTCTCTCAACAAGTTTTATGGCGCCGTTGCCGGGGATTAGATAATAGTCTTTGGTAATAACGTCATAAATTTGTATGTGTCTTTGTCTAGTAACACCTCCTCCACCAAATCTAAGAACATGGACATCATAAACCTTTGAAAGGTGGCGAGCATTACATAATTTGAATGGCATCCTTCTAAAAACAAAGGTGCCATAAGGACATGTAAAGGTGGTCTTCTCCTGGTCCTCAGGGGCTATGGAAATCTGATTATATCTAGAATATCCATCAAGAAAATAGAAATGAGAGTGTCCTGCCAACCTGTCTAGCATCTGATCAATGAAAAGCAAAGGATAGTGATCCTTACTGGTGATAGTGATCCTTTATGGTGGCAGTGTTCAATTTTCTATAGTCAATGCATACTCTCCATCTTGTCATAGTTCATATTGGAATTAATTCATTCTTCTCATTTCTGATGATTGTGAATCCACTCTTTTTAGGAACCACACGAACTGGTCTCACCTAAGGGCTGTTTGAGATTGCATAAATAAATCCTGCATTTAGCCATTTAAGAACTTCTTTTCTGACAACTTCTTTCATAACTGGGTTCAATCTTCTCTGATGTTAAATTGATGTTTTTTCATTCTCCTTCAAGAGGATTTTATGCATGCAAATTGATGGACTGATCCCTTTCAGGTCTTCCACTGACCATGCTATGGCTTCTTTTTACTTTCTGAGAATTTTAATTAGTTTATGCTCTTTCTCTTTTGTCAAGTCATCTACAATAACAGCTCCTAAGAAGGGATATTTCAGGTGTTTGGGTAATTGATTCATGCCACAGTAGGTGTACCGGAATCAACAAAATTGTGGTCCTAGATTCCTATCGGCGTAGCAAAGCTACTCGCAGTGATAAAGGGTCTAGGGCCGAACTCGGGATGGGTTTTCTTTCTTGCGAAATGAGTCACGCTAGATTCAAAATGGTGAATTTCACTTTGGATTTAGGGTTTTGTAAAAAAACAAAGGAGGTGAATATTTGGAAATCCTAAAATAAAACGAAATAAAATGAGAAAAAGCAACTCCTCGCTATCACTACCGGGTTAGAGGTCATACGGTAAATGAGAAGTTCTCCGGTCTTTTTCCTGTTGGGAGGTACCACCATAGTCATTTCCCGACCTGGATTCATTTAGCTTTTAAAACTAAAACCCTATAATTTTCCCTTTTGAAAAATGGCATTTAATGAGCATAAAGGCTCCTGCATGCTGAGAACACGCCTCCTAAATCTACTTTACAGTAACTAATAGAGGGTAACTAACCCATATCGTGATCTAGCAATACTTATCCACGTAACCCAAAAAATCTGCCAAACATGTTAATCAGTATATTTAAGAGATTTAAGCCTATTGTGAGAAGCAGATACATAAATACCCATAAATACTTGCATTAAATACAAGAGAACAATCAATTTACCTCAAAACTCGGTACCCAAAGAGCCCTCCTCCTTCAAGGATGGAGGGCTTTATACAACCATCACTTGAGTCATTATCCTCAAGGGGTGCTCGCGCCGAGAAAGTGGAAGAAAATGAGAGAAATGGGAGAGAAGAAGAAAGTCGGGAAAACCTGGAGCCCTTGGCTCAAAAAGCTTATTCACCCGGCCAAAAGTCTCCTACATAGCAGGTGCCAATCGCTTATAGCCACCAAGACAAGAAAAATTACCAAATCAACAAAAGCAATTAACTCATAAGGACAAAATGGGAAGAAATCAAAAAGAGGAACAAAAAGCAAAACTTCAAACGGGCAGCAGGAACAGTGTGTGAGAAGTGAACAAAGGTGCGTGAGACATGAATTGTCGCAAGATGAAAATTTTGCGTGAATTAATAGCGCAACTTGCTGTACTCGCAGTGAGATGAAGGTGATCTTGCGTAAAATTCTTGCAAAGCCATGCACATTGAAAATTTTTGCCATCTAATTTCTGACATTTTCGCTTTTTCTTTCTTTCGTCTCGATCTACAATGTTGAGTTTGACTCGAATTTTTTCATGCTTGATTTGACTGTACTATACACAATAGCTAAAAATCATAAAATTGGCCATGTACTCCATCAAGATACTATGAATCTTAATGCACTGGGTTAATTATGTTGGACAGTACTGGCCACTAAGGCCTAAAATCTGTTATAAATAGGTTCAAAACAGCAATTTTTATAATTAATCACACCCCCTTAACCTACATTAATAGTCCCTTAGCAATGCAAGAAAAAGAGAGAGCATACAAAACAATAACAAACATGTTCAATAAAATGGTATTTCAAAAGATTAGTGAAAGTGAGCAATGCCAACCCTAATGAGAATCACCGAAACCCTTGCCCAATAAACTATCCATCTCAAGAGAGAATGGTACCACCATACAAAACTGAGTGCATCAAAAGAGCCTCATGGAATTAAACTGCGAGACTTCCACCAAAACCTAGTGTTCGTTCGATCGCTCTCAACAATAAACCATTTAACCTGTACTCTCCCTAACCAAGCTACTCATTACACTTAGACACCAACCAACCTAACAGATTGACCCACTCTATTCCACAACTCTTTGTGTTAGGTGACAAATGCTTTAGAATCCACCTCACCACAAAGTCCATGTAAAGGGATCATCAATGACTCCCAACCAATTACAGTTTAGCATTAAGTCACAAGGATATTTCACCACTAAACCTTTATAGTTTCACCCCTGACTCAACGTACTTTAAACTCAGCACCTACAACCTGCTAAACCTCACCCCATCCACCCATGAAGAGCACTAAGTCTATGATCTTAAACCATCATAGTTTAATTTTATACCGGGTTTTGGGAAGGCTCGCTACTATACCCTCGGATCGTGCTCGCTCTCAAGGCAAAGCGTCGCAGCTTTTCTATTCTCTTTCCTTTTCTTTTTCTTTTTACTTTTTCTTTTGTTTTGGAAGACACATTTGGGCTTTTTTATTCACGTGGGGTCCTTTAACCTATTAAAGGCGGTCAACGCAAACTAGAGTTAGGTTTTGCAAAGCTTTCTAGGAGGTTAGGCGCTTTTCGTACCTTATTGTTGAAACCTAACGTGCACAGTGTGTGGTTAGCTAGAGGTGGAAGAAAAGTGGCTCAAAGCAGTGCGATTCAAAACTGTATAACCACCAATTAGGCATGGAAACAGCATCTAACATAACAATGGACATGTTTCAATTTTTCTAAATCGCAAAGTAGTAAAACAACAAACAAAAAATAAAAGTAAATTTGGTATAAGACAGTGCCTCAAAGTGCTTATTTTGAACCCTATTTATTATGTAGGGTTTTGAGTCCTTTGGCGTTCTAATCATTTAATTAAACTATTTACACATTAAGGTCCCTACTATTCTTACTCTGATCTCTTCGTGATTTCGTGGCTAATTTTGTGGTTCAAAAGCCACTATTTTTCGCAATTGTTTGAGCTTCGATCCAAGCAATAAAGAATTCGAGTCAAACTCTTGATTGTAGAACAAAACCGTATAAAAGAGGGTTAAACATATGCAAATGAGTCTTAATTAGTACTGCGATGGTTACGAAATGCTTCATGGGCGCGCACTGTTTCACTTACTCCGCTTGATCATCACCTCCCAGCCATTGTTCACCTGCTTTTAACGCTTTGATGTTTTTGTTGTTTCTTCCAAATTTATCCCTGTAATAGCTTTTGGTTTTTGTTTTTGTTTTTGCAATTTCCCTTGCTCTGAGCAGTATATAAGCTGGAGTCAAGGTCTGTAACAATCAATCACTTCAGTAATGAATTCTTTTCGTACAGCCTTTCACCTCTCCGCTGCTTTTCACTGTGTTTCGCCCTTTTCTCCCTCATTTTCTTTGGCATTTTCTACAGCCAAACACCTCCGAGGACACAACCCCGCGGAGGATGAGTGGCCAAACTTTCCTCCCTGGAAGGCTGTAAGGCCTTCGTGCAGGATTCAAAGGTAACCCGGTTCTCGCTTAACGCAAGTTTTGGCCCGCTTTATGTTCTTATTTCTTAATGAGAGTGAACTCCTTTGATGTGCTCATTGATCAGTATTTAAAATTTTAGGTTCAAGGATGCTTATTGCTAGATCCACTCGAGATTCAAGTGAGCTGTTTTCATTTGTCAATGAGGTAGATCGTGGAGGTACTGTTTTCACTGTCTGGGAGCACAATGCCTCACAAAATGCTGTTTTTCAAAAGGAAAATCATGTGGTTTCGTTTTAAAGCTAAATGAAGATCCAGCTCGAAATTACATGTGTCATCCTCCCCAACGCGAGGAAAATGGACCCGAGAACCCCTGAAACTCAGAAACCAAATCCAAAGAGCCCGATTAATTTCAAGTGACACTTCTTTTATACTTTATTTTATTTAAATTTCAGTTTGCCAAACTTATTACACCCTTTGTTTTTGCAAAAAATCCTCGAAATCTAAATTGAAATTCACCATTTTAACCTCATCAGGAATCATTTATGAAGAAAACTCATCCCCGTGTTCGACCCTGGGACTGATGGCAGGCATCAAGTAGCAGTTTTCAAGCACGCCATAGTAGGAGGGAATTTAGGATACAAATTCAAGCCGATTTCTGATCACCCTGGTATCAGTGGCACCGAATCAAATGGCGTCGCTGTCGGGATGGTGCCTAAGTTCATTTGACGTAGCTGTGTTCACCGTGATCCTCCCTCAGCAAGTTCTAGCGCAATTTTCCTTTATCGCCACACCGCCGGGCTTTTTTGAAGTTCATTTCAATTGCGGAAAAAACGTTGTCATAGGATCGTTAGGTTGTCCTCGTGCGCCATATTTATACGCAGGATTGTACGTCCAAAGGCAGGTCAATCGCACCAATTTATAGTGGAGAACAACATGTTGAGTATTCGCTGAGAGAAATCCAAACTCCATCTAGTCCAACAGGATTACAACCTCCACGGATGAGTGCACCTTTCTACAAGTTCCCAACTTGTGCACCTCATGCTTCTCCATCTGTGGCTTCCACCTCAGCCACCACAACCATTACCACAATTAATTTCTTCTGGGCTTGAGCAAGCACATCAACCTTACCAAGTCAGTGACATCGGGAAAAATTAAGAAATTCAATGCTCAATTGAGTCAAAAAATTCATACTATGGAGAACTCTCTGAACCAATAAGTAGATGGGCTTCAAAGTGAAATTGGTCAAAAATTTGACAACTTGCAGACATCAATTTCAAAGCTCATCAATCAGCTTGTTCATCAAGAGGAGGGAGACCCATAAGAAAATTTATCGACACTATTTCAAAGTAGCTGCAACCCACCAAGTGCCATGTTCAGAGGGGAATTGATGCAGAACTAGTGGGAAGCCTCAGGTGAATTGCCAACAAAAGCAGGGGAGGCGCAGGAAAAGAAAGGTGGGAAGAGTCTCTAAAAAGCTTGTCCTCTCACCAATCCCTCAATTGATCCAAGTGCCACTGCCCATCCCAAAAACAACCCACTGCCAGTCCACATCCTGCCTACACCTACACCACATGCAACACCTGAATCACCTACAGCAAAGGCCATCCCATTTACAATGCCTGCCCTACAAAACCTCAAGAAGTTAGTGGCCTTTGTTCAAACATTTTCTACTACATCGCCATATCGGGTACCGGGCTTCACAATCGCATGGCATAATCTGATGGTTCGGGTGTCGTCTCAGGCACGGAGCACTGACTCTCAACATTCCTACAAGCTCCAATGGGGCCTGAGCACTCTCCTTAAGATCTTAAGGAATTGGTTTGGGATGGCAATACCCTAATTCTTTTGTTTTCATATTTTCTTATTTTATTTTATTTTATTTTGATTTCTTTAATTTTTCTTTTTAGATTTCCTCTAATTTTTAGTTAATTTTTGTTTTTAGATTAATTTTCATTTTTATGCAAATTTTCTTAATTTTTATGTGTTTATTTTTGAAGTTTTTATCAAATTTTGATAAACAGTGCAGTGAGTGGCACAAAATTTAAATTGAGAATCAAGGTCAGAGCTCTTTCGTATCAAGAGGAAGGCAAACTCTAAGACTGCTTCACTTTTTTGTCTTTTATGGTATATATATAATTAAAAAAAATGTTTTTTATTTTATTTTTATTTTTTTTATTTAAAAAAAATTGGTCTTCAAAAATTATTAAAAATATATATTTTATTTTATTTTTATTATTCAAAACACTCGCATTCCGCTAAGGCGAATTTCAACCTCGTCCAATTCTCGCAGCCCCATTTCTCGTTTTGACCATAACTTTTTCATCCGAACTCTGCTTTGGGTAATTTTGGTCCTGTTGGAAAGCTTAGAGAGTGTAGAATCCAAATATAGCTAGAAGGAACACTTTTGAAATTATTATGAAAGTTTAATTTTCAAAATTCTCTAACTAGTCACTTTTTTCCTCTTTTTTCTTCTCCTAACTTGTTTATTTGAAGCCCAAAATGGAGTGAATAAGGTCTCAATGGAAAGCTTGCAAAGTCTCCCATCCAAAATGAGCATCCTCATAAGGAGTAGGAATTCCTTCTAACTTTCTCAATCTGAAGCCCCATTGCGATAAATGAGACATTTGGTCGGGGGAGAGTTAGAATAAGGAATTGGCTTTTACATTAATGTTTCTTGTTTTATTTGAGCAAGCCCATTTTTTCATGTTCAAGTGGGTTTGCCGGTTTTCCTTGCGGAAGCTATTATACTATACAACTTACTTTTTCAAAAATCGACCCATTTTCGCACCCATTTTTTTGTGGTTTCTCATTAACTCGCAAGTTGGAAATTGAAACTTGGTTCAACTTTAGCTTTTTGATGGTGGATTGATCCCATGCCTAGCTATATGGATGATTAGTTGAATTCTTGTTGCTTTTGACCTTTTCTTCCACCCTAGCTAACCACACAGATGCACATTAGGCTTCCCAAATTAAATAGGGAAAACTCCGCTTCTACCTCCTAACATTGTAAAACCTACCCTAGTTTCATCACCACCTATGGCCAGGTTAAGGACCCCCATGAATAGAAGGCCAATGTGTCTTCCAAAATAAAAAGAAAGAAAATAAATAAAAAATTGCAACGTCATTAAACCCGAGCGCACGGTCCGAGGGGTATATGGCGAAAGCCTTTAAAGCCCTGTGCCCTAAGCCAACTGGTTGGGAGCCACCGACTTAGTGCTCGTTCATAGGTGGATGGGTGGAGTTTAGCAAGTTGTAGGTGCTGGAGTCTCAAAATCATTCGGAGTTCGAGGTGAAACCTGAAGAGTTAGTGATCGAAAAGATCCTATGACTCGTGCCCTAAGCCTTAATCGTTGGGAGTCATCGGTAGATCCCCATTACGTGGACTTCGTGAGGTCGATTCCTCAGCATTGCACTCTTACAACACAAAAAGAGTTGTGGAATAAGAGTGGGTCCTGATCTATTTAGGTTGGTTAGTGTCCTAAGTGTAGGCGAGTTTGGTCAGGGGAGAGTGCAATCATTTTATTGCTTGAGAACTCGATCAAACAAACACTTAGGGTTTTGGTGGAAGTCTGCTGATTCACCAAGAAGGAGGCTCTTTCGATACTCAATTTTGTATGGCATTCAATCTCTCGAGATAGTTATCAAGTATGGGCTCTTGATTCCCCATCGAGGGTTAGGCATTACTCATCCACAACCTTTTGAAACACCATTTTGTGAACATCATTTTGTTATCATTTTTATGCTCTCTCTCTTCTTTCTTTTCTTTCTCATTGCTAAGGGAATTAGCAATGTGTAGGTCAAGGTGATTGAAGGCCCAAAAAGTGCTATTCTGAACCCTATTTATTATAGGTTTTGAGTGCTTTTTTTGTACTAATCATTCTAATTAACCCGATTTGCACATTAAGGTCCCTACTATTCTATTGATCGCATTTCGTGGCTAATTTTGTAGTTTTTGCAAGCTAATTATGCCAAAATTGTTGAGTTGATCTAAGAACAAAGAATTCGAGTCAAACTCAGCATTGCATATGTCCGTAAGGAAAAGAGAGCAAGAAAATGTAAGAAAATGGAGCCTAACAAAATTTCAGACAAATATGGGGGAATGCTTCCCGCACTTGACTGCTCACTTACCCGATCGTTCACCTCCCCAAATGACTGCTCACCGCTTTTTGACGCTGATGTTTTTTGTTGTTTCTTCCAAATTTATCCCTGTAATAGCTTTTGGTTTTTGGTTTTTTTTTTTTTTTTTTTTTTTGTAATTTCCCTTGCTCTGAGCATTATATAAGCTGGAGTCAAGGTCTTTAACAATCAATCACTTCTTACACATTTTGGAGAAGCTACCTCTCCCGCTTTTTCATCTTTGCTCCTTTTCTCTCATTTTCGCACTTTCTAGCACTTTCTAGGCAACCAAACGCACCTTATGATGACAAATCGAGGATGAGTCGCTAAAACCCCTTCCTCCTTAGCGTAAGGCCGCCGGTGCGTGGATCCGGTTGCAACCGTTGGTTCTATTTTTAACGCAGAAGTTTTTACTGGGTATTTATGTTCCTATTTCTCATCAGGTTAGAACCTCCTTTGATGTGCCTTCTCATTGATCAAGATTTGGCACACCTTTAAGGTTCAATGGATGCTTATTGCTAGATCCAATCGAGATTCAATAGTTGCTTTCTATTCGTCAACGCTGTGTAGATCGCAGGCACGTTTTCACTGTCTGGAGTATTAATGCTTCAATAAATGCTGTTTTTCAAAAGGGAAAATCATAGGGTTTAGTTTTTAAAGCTAAATGAAGATTTGGTTCGGGAAATTACTATAGATCATCCTCCCCAACGCGAGGAAATGGACCCGAGAACCCCTTAGTGAACTTTAGAAACCAAATCTAGTAGCCTGACACTTCAAGGAGACTTCTTTTACATTTTATTTTATTTAAATTTCAGTTTGCCAACCAATACACCCCCTGTTTTTACAAAATCTTGAAATCCAAATTGAAATTCACCATTTTTGAACCTCATTGTAAATCATTTGTACGAAGAAAACCCATCCCTGTGTTCGACCTTGGGACCGCTTATATCGGGGCAAAGAGAGGCTTCACTACTGGGCAGCAGAGGAATTTAGGATACAAATTTTGTTGGATTTATCACCCATCGTGGTACCGAATCAAGAAGTCAGATAAAGTATAATAGCTTCATAAAAAGGAAAACTAGCAAGCCACGGAACACCACAAAACGGGCTTGCTCAAAATAGTAACAAAAACATAAATAAATGCCACTTCCTTCACTAACTCTCCCCCCAACCAAATGTCACGTTGTTCGCAATGGGGCTTGGATTGGAATTTTAGAGAAGGAAGTGCTACCTCCTTGATGAAATGTACTCGTTTTTGGATAGGAGACTTTGCAAGCTTTCCATCGACACTTTATTCACTCCGTTTGGGCTTCAAATAAACAAGTTAGGAGAAGAAACGAGGGGAAAAAACTGACAAGTTGGAGAATTTTGAAAATTACACCTTCATAATAATTTCAAAAGTTTTATTTCTGGCTATATTTGGATTCTATACTCTCTAAGCTTTCCAACGGTACCAAAAATGCCTAAAACGGAGTTCGAATGAAAAGTTATGTTCGAAACAAAATTAGGCTGCAAAAAGTGGAGGCAGGCTATGAAAATTTTCGCATGCTGCGAAATTATTATTATTATTATTTATTTTTAAATATAATTATATATATATATAAAATAAAAAAAAATAATAATACATATGAATAAATACAGTTTGCTGATCTCCGCGAAAAATTTCATAGCCGCAAAATTTTAAGGTTGCGAAATTTTGGCTCCACCTCCCACCTGCCAAATTCTGACAAAAACCGCAAAATAACACAAAAAAAGAAGAAAAATTGCAGAAAATTGAAAATTAAGTTAAAAACAAAGATTAACTAAAAATTAAAGAAAATCTAAAGAGAAAAATTAAAGAAATCAAAATAAAATAAAATAAAAATAAGATAAAAGTTCAACAAAATTGACGCTTCTATGTTACTGTAGAAACCACTCCTATTCAAGTAGCCCTTCTGGTTCATGGAGGGTCAATGAGGAGAAGTCCCTCCTCCATGTCCCGTCGCGTGAGGTGAGCTACGTGCCAGAAAGGAGCTCCGGCCCTCCGCTTTAAGCACCCCGCCTCTCCGTGGCATGGGGGAATCAGTGGTGCTAGAGGAGTGATGGATGCAGATAATTCTTCATCAACTCGGCCCACCGGCTCTTCATCACCTCCCGCAGCTTCTTGTGAGCACTATACTTTCCCCGTGGATCCGTCACCAGCGCACTCCACCCCGATTCCCCGCCTCCGTCCTCTCGCGCTGATTTTAGAAGTTGTCGCCTAGGTGGAAAATATTAAGCTCCAAAGTCATATTGCCAAAGGTAAGCTGCATGACTCCATTATGGCAATTGATTATGGCATTAAATGTGGCCAAAAATGGCCTCCTAAGTATGATGGGCACTTGGTTAGTGCCTTTCACATCGGGTTCAGACGAGAACTACGGTCCACCGGGAGCACAAAATTTGTCTACCTTCACCAAAACATCCTCAACTATACCTTTAGGAATTTTACTGATCGAGGGGTTAAGGATAGAGTGACGTCAGTTTCTTTAGCTCCCAAACCTAATTGCTTCAGATATCGAGTATGTAGTAGGTTGACACTAGCTCCTAAACTTAAAGAAGGTTCTTTCTATGCAAGTCCCTCCAATGTTGACTCCGAAATGGTCCCCGGATCTTGTATTTCACCTGTCTTGCATTGAATGATGTGAGCTCACTCGCTTCTATTGTGAAGGCCCTCTTTATCAACATTCAACCCTCTCGCACTCCAGGCACGGGTCTTTTAAGAATTTGGCATAGGTTAAATCTCTAATCATGTCAAGCAATGTACGTTGACCTTCACCGCCTTGGGCACTTCCAAATTTCAACCTCGCTTCGAGGCCTTCTTTTGCCTTTTAATGGTGAAATGGAGGAGGCATGCTTTTCTTTCATTGAATCTTCTTTAATAATTATTTGATCGACTCCATTTCCTTTTCCCGGTTGGCCTTCTCAACGTGTGCCTGACACTCGGGTCGCTTCAATTTCTTTACCACCTCACAAAGTGATAATAGCCTTTACTTCATCCATTTTTAGGCAGTTCACTGGAGCACATAGCTCAATCTTTTATGCACTCCTCAGAACGGGTCAGGTCCCGGAAGCGGAATCTCCTCCCTCTCGAACCCCGGGCCAGATTGGTAATTCCTTCGTGTCAGAATACATGTATTATCTATATTTTATGATCGAGATCACTTTAGAGCCCATATATCTTTTTTTCAAGTGCTTTCCACAGTATCAATTTTCCGCGCC
The DNA here is from genome assembly GCA_016808115.1 of Tetrastigma voinierianum. NCBI lineage: Eukaryota > Viridiplantae > Streptophyta > Magnoliopsida > Vitales > Vitaceae > Tetrastigma > Tetrastigma voinierianum. Next base: position 73,404 of record JAEQBH010001985.1, on the reverse strand, counting down.
ACCGTACATTGATTCCTTGCACTTCATAAACTCACCAACTACCACTCGCTTCAAATTTACAATACAAATAAGCCAATGTATTGTAGGTTGGGTTATTGTGGTTACTATGGGAACCACTCTATTGTCATGCACCAAGGGGGACATGAGATGGAGGGTCTGGCTTCCAAGAGAGATTAGGATGATTTCTAGTCAATGTATGTATTGTTGTACGGGGCACGGTGGTGGTTTGCTTTCAATTCAACAAAATTTTTCGATAAAACATCTCTCTTATCGCTGACGAGGACACTGTTGATTAGCACCCAATAGTACTTCGAGCCTTGTTTATAGCAGTGTTTTAAGTGCGCTTTTGTGTACTATTCTAATTCAATAACTCAATTGGATACATCGGGTCCCACTTTATTACTAATCACATTAGAGCTATTTTTAGTAATTTTTGGCAGCCGCAATGCCTCATAATCTCCTCAATTCGAATCTCAAACACGATGAACCCGAGCCAAATTGAAGGATGCATGATCAAACTAGAGGAAATTTGGAGCAAGATATAATCGGGGTTATAAAGGAGCTCAGCAAATTTTGGCTCTGTGTTGTAGTTCGCAACTCGCGAAATTTCGTAGTTGCCAATTCGGGAACTCGCAACACGTCTCACCTATGACCGCACCCGCCTTGGTGGTTTTATACTGCTTACCCTCATGTAATTTTGGTTTCTTAACATTGTAATTTTTATATCAGCAACCTATATAAGCTAGTACGCTTGTAATCAAATCAACTTTTCGCATTCCATCAATCAATCATGAAATCGGGCACGTAAGCTTCCTTTCCTCCATTGTTGGCATTTTCTCCCTCTTCACTTTCTTAGATCTTCAGAACAAACACCCCTTTGATGATGACAAATCATGGATGCTCGGCCAAACCCCGATCCTTGAAGGGGAAGTCCACTGGTGCTGGATTGGGGCTTAACCGCATGTTCCTCAGCTGCCTTCACGTATGCATTTCAAGGGTATTTGTGCTCCTCGCTCCTCAATCGTAGGTTAAAACCCTTAGCATGCTCTCCTAATGTGTATTTGGTAAAAGATTTTGGGTTCAATGGATACTTTCACTCAGATCCACTCGATGCCCGCTAGTTGTCTCCTATTAGCTTTAGGGTTTTAGATGTGTTTCACCGCTAGGGACATTTATGCCTAATCAAATGCCATCTTTAAAAAGGAAAACTCTTAGGGTTTAGGTTTTTAAAGCTAATGAAGTCCGTTTGAAATGACTATATGTCATGCTCCCCAACGCGAGATAAAGGCCCCGCACATGTCGGGTTAACCTAGGAACTCAAGCCTAAAGTGGGTCTTAAGACTTCAAGGAGTTTTTCTTCTAACTTTTTACTTCATTTATTTCTAGTTTTCAACCATTCACATTGTTTTCACAAACCCTACAAGTCCAATCAAAGATATCATTTTCAATGCATCAGAATCTCTCTTTCTCTCACGAAGAAAACCTTATCATCAGAAATTCTAATCTAGGAGCCACTATACTACAAAGAGCTTTGCCACGTCGCAGCAGGGAATCCTAGGTTATAAATTTTGTTGGATTCCGAACAATCTACTCGCCGTAACTAATCAAATGCATGCCGTTGCAGATGGTGCCTTAGTGAGAAAGAAAAATAAAGTGAACTGTGGATTCGGCATCACAAGTTTTGGGTGCAATCTCATTTTCTGGTTTTATCATTTTTCCCACTTCAGCTTCACTGTAGGAATTTGAAAATTTCACCGTGTGGAGTTTGAAAAACTTCACCGGTAAGTGTGATTGTACCCCCTGGCTTTGATTTTAGAATAAACATAACCTTTGTTAGCTCTTTACTAAGCTTACTTTGCTCGTGGTGTGCCAATAGTAATTTACATGGGATGTAAATGACCGCAGCGATTGGAAGGCTAGGGTGTCTTAATAAATAAGGCTTCCAGTTAGCTCGCACACCAATCGATGGAGACGCCACCAAGAACAAATAGAGGCCAACAGGTCTACCGAGAACCCAATGCCTGGGCAGATTGACAGAGGGATCACATACACCCACCATGGGTGAGTACTACCATTATACCCCCCCGCAGAGGATGCAAGCAGTTGAGACCTTATTCGTGCCCCTACCCGACTTTCATGCATGGAAACAAATTCATACACACATATTCGATTTCGAGGAGGTTTGCACTCACTTCAAGGAGGGTGCATTTGATATGGACTTGCTCAAGCCGGGAAGCCTTCCTCGACCAAAGATAAAGCCAAAATTTATTAATTCACTAAGGCCAAGGACCATCAGAACTGGCCGAGTCAGCAGTTGAATTTTGAAGAAGTTCTTCAAAGGCCCATAAGACCAACAACCTGAAGAGGAAAATCTACACCTTTGCAAATGGAAAGGTATCCTGGAGACCATCGCAGCATGCCCCTCACTCCATGGCTTTGATACATGGATGCTAGCGAACCATTTCTACGATGGAATGTCCCCTTCCATGAAACAACTCCTGGAGACCATGTGTGGAGGGGACTTCCTTAGCAAAAATCCCGATGAAGCCATGGACTTTTTGAACTACGTGGCTGAAACCTCAAAGGGATGGGATGAACCGAACCCAAGGGAGGTAGAGAGAATGAAATCAACAGTAAACCTTAGGGGAGGCATTTATTCACTGACGGAGGATGTGGAACTAAAGGCTAAGTTGTCCACTCTGAACATAAGGATGGAAGAACTTGAGCAAAGAAACCACTGTGAGTGTAATGTAAGTGCTGATCGAGGCATCTATGCCTAGCCAACCATGTTTCACTGTCAATCTTCCAAATAACAAGGAGAGCATTGTCCAATTTCCCTCGCAAGGGATTTGATGGTTGAAAAATGCAAAATGTCATGGGCCAAAATGTACTTCACCAACTCGATGCCCGCAGATGGCAACACTTATAATCCCAACTTGAAGAACCACCCCAACCTGGCTTGGAAGCCTAAATCTCTTGTGTATGTTCCCCGGTACATCAAGAAGAATATTGTCCACCTCTCAACAATACACACAACCTCATCACCTGTGGAGCAAGCTATCATGAATTTGAGCAAGGTGGTGGGAATTTTGTAGAGGAGCAGAAAACTATCAATGCCCAGATTAACCAAAGAATAGAAAAGGTAGAAAGCTCCATGGACAAAAGAATTGATGGGCTTCACAAAGCCTAAATAAAAATTGATACAATGCATCATCCATCAAGAACAACAATCAGCCATGTATCGAGAAAGGAGGTTCCCTCCCGTATTAATCGCCCAATCCTTAGGAGTGAATGAACTAAGCTACCAAATGGGAGCCTCAAAAGAAATGGATGAAGTCTTGTGCCATTATCACTTTGAGGAGTGATAAGGAAATCAATTACCGATGCCCAAACCTCGCTTAGAAAAACCAGAACAGAGAAGAGGAGTCCTAACACATATTCATTAAAGAGGATTCGATGAAAGAAAGCAGGCCCCCCCCATTTCCCCAAGCACCGAGGCAAAGAAGGCTCTAATAAAGAAGGCATCTTGAAGTGCCAAGGTGTGTTAAGGTGAACATCCCACGTTTGACATGATCAAACAGTTCCAACCTATGCTAATTTCTAAAGGACTTGCGCAATACCAAAAGGGGTTAGGCATTAACAAAGAAAGCCTTCTTGACCGAACAAGCTTCACCTATCATCCAAAGGCAAAACCTGTTGAAATACTAAAGATCCGTGATCCCCACCATCTCGCTAATACTGGCGGATCCTGCATAGATACAAAAGGCACCGCTCGATCCTGGGAGCCAAAGTGTTAACCTACCGCCATACCAATGTACAAGCAAACGGTTCGGGAAGCCAAGCCTACCAACATCACCTTATCCCAGCGTATCGACGCGAAAATACCAAAGGGATAGTTGAGACAAAGCCCCCGGTAAAGGTAGATAATTTCATTATCCCAAGGGATTTTGTGGTTCTTGGATATTGCAGCCACGGCAGAGCACTCACCAAGTGCCCATCATACTTACAGGCCATTTTCGCCACGCCTACTATAATCAACTTCCGTAACCCGGTTATGCAGCTCACCTTCGGCAACATGACTTTGGAGCTCAACATTTTTCACTTGAGTAACAAGGATAAGCTAGCTGAGGATAAGGAGCAGAAGTCAGAATAAGTCTGCCTAAGTGGAACAGGTGAAGGAAAACACAGTGTTCATAAACTGCAAGAAGTATTAATAAAGAACCAAGAAGCAGTTGATGAGGGATCGATTGCATCAGTCACCCTTCCTACATCTGTCATGCCACTAGCACCACCAGAGAGCATAATGCTTAACAACCAGGAGCAGAAGTTGAACTCAACTGCAAGCATGGAGACGCTTCTCCTCCTTGACCCCCCATGAGACCTCTTATCAGCATCCCAGGGAGTAGTTCCTGCAGAAACTTGGAATCCACTCCAAATTTTAATGAGATTTTTGTCTTGTTTTATTTCAATTTTTAAATTAGGATTTTCATTAATATCCTTTAATTTCCAAATTTTGTGAATTTTCTTATTTTTTTCAAGCTTAACTTCTCATAATTTTTGGTCTTGTGTTGTTGCAAGTGTTCAGTCTGGGGAGCAAAATTTGCCTAAGAATTTCGGAGTTGTGAAAATTGTAGCCATGGCTTTGCGAAAGTCAGTTAAATTAAGTTGCGAAAATTGCGGGTGCGACAACACATTCATCTTCTCCCCCTGCCTGACCCTTCGTTTTCCTGCAACCCTCCGTTTCACGTTTCTGCAATTAAATTTTACTATCTTTTGACCCATTCAATTAATGGCCATTAAAAGCCATTAATTCTTCATATCTTCCCACCTACCCCTCCTCTCCTTTATAAACCCTTGTTCCCTTTCATTTTCAATTCACACTTCATCCTTCCCGTTTATGAAAAACCCTTCTCCTCTCAAGTTTGCTCTCCCTCAGGCCCGACAATGGCGAAGACTAGAGGAGCTCATTCTTTCAAAAAGCGGGTGCGCGGGCTCCGCTCACATCGGGACCTCAACTCCAAGGTTGCGATTACCCGTCCAGTCTCTTAAAACCCACGGAGTCCATAGTGCAGTAGCTCCGACATCGGTACCTCAGGCTCACGTATGCCCTTTGCACTAATGCAGCCCCAAAAATACCCTAGAATTTTTATAATAATTTTATTATATATTCCGGGTATGAATTGAGACAAACTTGGGTTTTTCTGGGAAAAAAATTGATAAATTGATCAATTATGAAATATAAATTGAAGGCGTGAGCATATGATTTAATATTATATGCTAAAATGAGAAAATTGATTGAACCCAGAAATAACCCAAGTGAAAAATGTCAAATGTGGAAATTGTAAAATAAGGACCTAAGAATTGAATAGTAGCTTAAATACTAATGGGAAATAATGATAAATGATAAGGAAAAGTGAAATAAAGAGTTAGAATGCAAGAAGCAAAATTGGATTTATTGGGTGGCCAAACAAGGCCTTATGAAAATTAAGTGACTTAAGACAAAAATGGGAAATGAGAAAAGAGGGTGTAAAGCTGAAACATGGCCTTACACACTTAAGTTAATTATAAAGACCAAAAATGTAGTCTTAGGGCTCATTGAAGAGCAAATCACATTTTGGAGAAAGGAGAGGAGAAGGAGAAATCTAGGGTTTGCAAGGAGGAGTGGCTTTGGTTGGCTTTGCTTCCCATTTCTTGCTCCTAAGTGACCAAACAACATACAAGAAGGGATTTGAAGAGGTTTGATGTAAGAAAAATCAAAACCCTAACCTCATATTTTTGATTTGGATTTTGGGAAAAGCCACAGCAGAGAAAGAGTTGATTCTAAACCACTTTGGAGTTGTTTTGAAGGGATTCCATGGGGATTTTGATATGGGACGAATTTGGAAGATTTTGTGGAAGAAAAATGAGAGAATGCGAAATCGAAAATTTATGGGTAAAAACCCGTAGGAATTATGCGCGAGTCTGAGTTGAGGCTGTAGAGTGCGGGGAATGCGTGGGTAACTTTGTACGGTCTGGTCAAGGTGTGCAGTGCAGTTCTTTCAATGACCAGTTTTTGCTTGTTTTGCATCGTTAAGTCCCGTATTCATACACAATTGTTTAGGGACCCTAAGAAATGAATAATGGGGGTTGAAATAAGGATAGGACTAAGGGAAAAATGTACCGTACCTCACCGCCTCGGCGAAGCTTCACTTCGCCTCGGCGAGTTTGTCTTCGGGCAGACTTAGTGTCTTAACCCAAGATCGTTAAAGGAAATAAATTTGTAATTCACCAAAAATTTTTAAGAATTGATTATCCACTAAGAGTGGCGTAATTGTAATTGACTAGGGATGGGTGATGATCGCCTAACCTAGGATCGAGATCGAAGAGAAGGAAGCTAGATTCGACAGCTTCAGTTTGTTCTCTGACTTTATTCTTATTTCAAGTATTTTTGTAGTTTACCAAGTAACTATGAAATGAGTACATGAATAATTATATATGAAATGATACGTGAATGAGTATGAAGTAAGTACATAGATTGAGTATATCTTTGAAAAGATAATAAGGAATTGAAATGTGATATTTGAAAACCGAACGAATGTGAATGATGATAAGGACGGGATTCATCAAACGAAATTTGTCATAAATGTGAATTGAATGATATATCGAATGAACCGCCTAACGGGATGCACAAATCGACATCCGTCACGAAGGCACCCCGAAATTGTCCAATGTCCCACTTGGCGGGATGCACCAATCGACATCCATCATGATGGCGTATGGCATTGAAGAAATGTTCCCACTTGGCGGGATGCACCAATCGGCATCCGTCATGATGGCGTATGGCATTTAATTGATACCACATGTCGGGGTGCACGAATGGCATCCCGTCATGATGGGGAGCCGAATAATTGATACCACATGGAGTGCACCAACGATATCTGATCATGATGGGGGCAGATAATTGATACCACATGCGGGGTGCACCGGAGCGCATCCGTCAGATGGGAGGCCGAATAGAGTGATACCCACGTGTCGAGTGCGCGAAACGACATCCCGTCGTGATTGGAGACAAATTGTTAAGTATGCAGCACATTCTGGGAATGATAATAAGTACGAGATTCATTAAACGGAATCCATCAGAAATGTGAATTGAATAGTCAAGGTGAAATAACCAACATTGGCAGTATAAATGGGATTTTGTATGCTTAAATCTCATAAATTGAATTGTGAAATGAATTGTTGCATTGAAAATGCATGTTGTGACATGGTAAATGAATTGTATATTGAAGGCATGCGGAAATGAGTAGCATGAGTATATGTTGATATATAGGCATGGTTTAATGTTAAATGCATGCCGAGTTAAATTTGAATATTTGAAATAGAACTATATAGAACCACTAAGCATGAAAATGCTTAGCGTGTAGTACGGCGTATAAGTATATACTTTGTCATTTGCATATCATCTCTTTTGAACAAGTGGTATTTTTTAAACAAAAGGGTTACACCTTGAACCTTGATTTTGTATATCATTTTGACAAGGCATGAATGCCTTATGTGTAAATATATTTTGTTAAATGTTTATGGGCCCTACCGAATTGCATTGAAATTGTAAATGATTATGGGCTTGCTAAAGCGCTAACCATAGCGAAATGACATAATAAAATGTTTTGTTAAGATAAATGAAAACGTCGGAGTAAACCGGGTTCCGGTTCGGATCCATCATTAAGATTAGATTAGGATTCGAATTCGCGTACTTTGAAATCGAAAATTTAATAACATGGAAAATAAAGAAATAAGCGGGTGTCCCCAGGGGTTCGGTTCGGACTGTCAAGTCAGATTCGGGCCGGGCTCGAAATTCGCTACTGCTGTCCCTCCAGGCCTTCGGGCCCCATGCCTTTGCTTTCGGTTAGATATAGGTGGGCCGAGCACCTCGCGCCGCCCCCGCATGATGCATTGCCTGTCTTGCGGGACTTACGGCTCTTATAGAGCAGTCAGCACATTCTCGCCACTATAGCCATTTGCGGCCTCCACCAGGCCACACTTGCAAGAAGAGGATGACCACCCAGAAATTTCATATAGCACGGATCCGGAATGGCCCTCATGCGGCTCTGGGGCCACTTGGGCCTCCCGGTACATCTCTCCGCATGCCTACTCGGGCCTCAGAAATATCCTCCCTGGTGGATCGGCTCATCCACCATTACTTCTTGGCTTCCTTGGGTGTGTTGGTAGGCTATGACGATGCTCATTCTCTACTGCGACACCTCTCAGCTGCCCGGTGAGGGATGATCCTTCTCCGGCCAGTGAGGATGATCTTCTCGACCAGCGATTGAGGAGGTACCACTTCCCCATTCCTTTCTCGTTAAAGTGGTAGGAACAGTTCAGTGTTGAGTGATCATACTTTTAGTTTTAGTTTACTTGTACCACATGCCCGATAAAGCCCATTTTTTTTTATGAAGAGGTGGCTGTTTGCTCTTTTTTGCAAAGTCGAAAATTTTGTAAGTCATGATATATATACTACAAATCTATTTTTCTACACTTTTGCATCTCATTTTCCCCCTATATTGTAGTGGTTTTGCCTTTCCTGTAAGTTGAAAAGTTGAATAATTGTATGCTACCATCAATTGCTAGAATGGTTCCATGCTTGATCGAGTCGTTGGTCAGTTGAAGACCTTGTTAATTAACCCCTCTATTCCACCATTCTCTAGCCACACACACAGTGCACATCAGTTTTCATCATTAGGCTGAGGAGCTGCATATTCCTCTTACTTTGCAAAACCAACCTTAGCTTCATTGACGGCCTATAATAGGTTAGGGAGTTCCCAAGAAGAGGCCAATGTGTCTTCCAAAAGAAAAAGAAGACAAAGAAAAAAAGAAAGGAAAGAGATAAGTGACCACGCCGCTTTTCCTTGAAACTAGAAGCACGGTCAGGTGGTCCTCTTGTGAAAACCTTTAAAACTACGGTGCCCTAAACCAAGCTGTTTGGGAACCGACTTAGCTCCGCTCAGCTACATGGGTGAATGGTGGAAGTTCAGCGAGTTGTAGGTGCTGGATTCGATATCATTCGATGTTGAATTGAAACACAGTAGAGACGTAGTCGAAAAATCACCCAGCGATGCAGCAAACCTTAGTTGGTTGCGGGCCGTCGGTGGATCCTGATTACGGACTTTGGTGAGATTAGTTTTCAACGTGCCTATTACAATAGAAGTATGAAATAAGTGTGGGTGTTGATTGTTGTTGATTGATTCTGAATGCGGCTTCAGGTTGGTGCGAGTCTAAGAGCGACAGCGTGGATTGGGGGGGAAGTAGGCAGCGGCTTATTGATCTGGCGATCACCCAAAAAACACTTAGGTTTTGGTGATCGAGCTAATTTCCTTGGAATAATTCTTTGCCTTGAAACTTAACTCTTGTATGGCATTTGTTCTCCCAGGATTGAGGTCGTTATCTGAGTCTTCAATTTGTCATACTAAAGGTTGGGAATTATTTACACACACTTTTTTAACAGACAATCCATTTTTGCAAAAAAAAAAAAAAAACATATCCTGCATGATCTTCCTTCTTTTTATCGTTGCTAAGGGACTAGCAATGTCTCGGTTGGGGGGAGTGATTTGTACCCAAATATTGCAATTTCGAGCCTTGTTTATAGCAGGTTTTATGCGTTTTTTGTGTACTAATCGACTTGATAACTTCGGTTGATATATTGGGTCCGAACTTTTATTACTAATCACATTTTGTAGCTATTTTAGTAATTTCTTGAGTCAAATGCCTCATAATTCCTCAATTCGATTCAAACACAATGAATGAGGCGAATTTGAAGATGCATGGTGAGCCGGAGGAAATTTGGGCACGTATCTCTTTGAGGGGCTCGATGGAAATTTGTTGGGTTGAGTTCGCGACTGCGAGTTCCTTGAGTTGCAATTTTATGCTTTGCGAGTGCTTGCTCTATGTTGCTTTTGACCCAGCCTTTTGGTGGTTTTATACAAGTTGCCCTCATAGCAATTTTGGTTTCTTAACACATTTTTGTAATTTCCTTATACGAGGCACCTATAAGCTCGATCTTGCATAATCAAATCAACTTTTTGGCATTCCATCAATCAATCAAGGAAATTGGGCACGAAGCTTCCTTTCCCTCTGTTGTTGGTGATTTTCTCTTCTTCTCCCTTCACTTTCTTGCACTTTCTTGGTAGCCAAATGATTAGTGCCCAAAAAGTGCTATTTTGAATACATATTGAATGGGTTTTGAGTCTTTCTTGGCGCTAATCATGTCATTTATGCCCGATTGAGTGTTCGAGTCTTAGTATCACTAATGCCGTTTAGAGGTTATTTGGTTGTTTGCGGGTTTTAGTGTACTTTGGGAGTTCGATATCGAGACATATGATGAATCATGAAGATTGAACCCAATTGTCAACCATCAATCATACGAATCAAAAGAGAGAATGAAGGAAAAGTGAAGAAAAATCAGCGGTAAAAAAAAAAAAGAAAAAGAGGAGCGGGAGCAATGTAGTGAAGATCAACAATTCGAGAGATTTAAAGCTAAGATTGCGAAAATTTATTGGGATTGCGAAAATTCATGACCTTAGCGAAAATTTACGCATTCTTAGCGAAATTGACAATTTTGCTAGACCACAATTTTTAAGCTAAAAGCAACATTCTAAAGCGAAATTTCACGTTTATTTATAGAATTTCACTAGCTAAGCGAAATTTCTTGTGCCCGAGAATTGCCGGGAATCTAGCGAGAATTTCACATTTTTCGCTATCTCTTGGTGATTTCGCTACCTGAAATTTTATTAACTAAGCGAAAGTATTACCTTAGCGAGAATTCCTTGCCTTGTCACACTTTTTGTAATTAATGCAAAGCGGAGCTTCAATTTTGGTGTATTACTCCCTTGTCCACAAATTTAGCCAAATTGTTAGGCTTTATAGTATTTTCATACATTGGGTGGCCTATATAAGCCCCCTCCCATTTGTAACCCTAAGCAACAAATTGAGAAGCAATTTTTGTGGAAAGTTTTATTTTTGTAAATATCTTTATTAGCTTTAGTTAGGGTTTGGTGTTTCTCTCTTCTCTCTTCTTTCCCTTATTTTCTTGGCTGTGAACACCCTCTTGAGGATGACAACTCGAGATGCTTGAAAACAAGCCTCTTTTCTTTGAAGAGGAAGGAAGCTAGCTTGGTGGTGGGGCATATGCGGGTTGTCCTCTTGTGTATAAAAGTTCTTAGTCTTAATGTTTTATTTATCTTTCAAACTAGGGTGAGAATATCATTTAAGTAAATCGTGAATTTGGCCAATACTTACCATGCTTTAGGATCACAGTGTATACTTATTGCTAGATACCTTTGTGGTTTTTAGATGGTCTTTACGAGCCAACTGAAATGATGTTGGATATTGAGTTCAAATTTGGCAGGGGCAGCAGATGCATGTTACTGTGTTAACTCAAATAGGAGTGTTTCTAGGGTTAGGTTTGCTAGTTAAACATTGATCCCAGGTTGTGGCTTGGACTATAGTTCTGCTTGTCATAACGAGGATAAAACCCAGAGACACTTGTTTGCCTAAGTTACCAAGTTAGTGACCCTAAATCTTCAAAGTTAACTTTTCACACATCACTTTCCAGTTTTTGATTTCTCGACGGTTAAACTACTTCCCACTTGTTTTGAAACAAAAATCAAAAGATCGAATAGAAGCCTTACCTTTTTACACTTATGCAAATCATTCCTAGGATGAAAACCCATACCCGTGTTTGACCCTAGACCGCTATACTGTAGTAGCTTGACTACGGCAATAGGAGGAACTTAGGTATATAAATTTTGTTGATACGGCTCGGCCCTGCGTAGCCGCGAATCAAATGAGCGTCGTTCTTAGGGGATGGTGCGAACTCGTTTGATAGAGTGAAGTGTACTTGTGTCAACATCACAAAGTGAGGTAACCTTTTTACCTGCTTTTTGTAACCCGATTGCGGGAGGCGCCGGTGTTCATCACTTTGCGATGCTTGCCTTGTTTTGTTCTTTTTTACAATCAGTTTTTATTTTAGCTAACAATAACCCTTTTTGCAAGTTTGTTGGTACTCTTTGTTGTCTCTACAAATTTTGTAACAGGTGTTTATGCTCCAGTGGGATAGAGACACATCGGTAGACTACATAGAATCAGTACACAACTTGACCCAGTCAGTGAAGTCAGTGTACACACTGATACCATGGATCCACTACGAAGAAACGGCCCAGTCGACGGTACTGATGAATCAGCGACTATATATCGATGAGGGACCACATCCACCCTCCTAGAGTTAGTGCCCCCTCCTGCATCATACCTCCTGCTGAAGATGTAGCAGTGAGGCCCTACTTGGTACCCTTACTCCCCACATACCATGGTATGGAAAATGAAAATCCATACACTCATGTTAGGGATTTTGAGGAAATATCTAACCTTTAAGGAAGGAATGATGGACATGGATTTGCTTAAGTTAAAAGCATTTCCACTTGACCCTAAGGACAAGGCCAAATTTGGTTAAAACTCAGCACTTTGAGGCTGGCCTAGAACCATAAGAAATTGGGGGTGAGCTACGAGGCGGGGAATTCACGAAGAAATTCTTCGATTAACTCATAAGACCCTGACAATTTGAAAAGACAAATTCGCCTTCTGTTTCGAGATGGTGAGAGGTTTTATCGGTGTTAGGAAAGATTTATAAGACCATCGGTGCATGCCCCACATCATGGGTTTGATACATGGATCTTTGGTAAACCATTTCTATGGTGGTATGTCTCTGCCATGAAGTGAAGCTTTGAAACTCTTATGTGGAGGAGACTTTAGTAAGCATCTGACGAAGCCATGGATTTCTTAAATTATGTGGGTTTGAAACTACAAGAATTTGGGATAGGCTAACCTGAAATAAACAATGAGGCCTCGGTCAACCATAGGGAAGGATTTATACCTTGCCGAGAGGATATAAAATGAAAGCTAGATTTCAACCTTAGCTAGGAAAGTAGAGAGCTTGGAAGGAAAAGGCTCGTGAAGTGCGGCGGTGATTGAAAATCCTGCACAAGCCAATCCATGCACCAATTTCCAATTCCTGTGCATCCAGGTAGAGCAGGTGTCCTATGGCCCCTTCAATGAAAGGATTTGATGTCGAGAATGTGCAAATATTGTGCAGGACAATATAGCCACCACAACCCAATGCCCCTTATGGCAATACACAATTCGATTGGAGGAATCACCCTAATCTTTCACGAAACCCACTCCCTGCCCTATACCCCAGGTGCCAAACCACAGTTTGGTTCCCAATTTCAACCACAACCACCACCATCCTCATCTCCTGTGGAACAAGCCATTTTAAATTTGAGTAAGGTGGTGGGTAATTTTGTGGAAGAGCAAAAAGGGATTAATGCACATTTGGCACAAGAAAAGTTGATCTTGTAAATGTGAACAAGAGAATAGTAGGTTAGAGAGCAATCTAAACCAGAAAATTGATAACCTCGGTATTCAATCACTAAGATCGACAAGTTCTTGAAGGTACAAAGAAGAGGGAAGAGCTCTTTCCCAAAACGATTGCCAAACGAAGGGATCCATGAGGTAGGATCTGACAAATTCGGGAATAAGATGGGTGAAGAATTTGTAATCACCTGAGGAGTGGAAAAGAGGTTAATCGACCCATTCATTTGTTGAAGAAACCAAGAAGCGGGGAAGAATTGGAGTCGAGCACATTTTTCAAACGAGTTAGTAAACCTTGTATGCCACCTCCATTTCCACAGGCACTTAGAAGTAAGAAGGCATCTCAGCAAGCGAGGCAGAGAATTTTAGAAGTCTAAGGCAGAGTGAAGGTTAACATACCATTGGACATAATCAAACAAGTCACAACATGCAAAATTCTGAAAGATCTTTGCACGATCAAGAGGATTAGGCAGTGAGAAGAAGGCATTTCTCACTTGAACAAGTGGTGCCATAATCCAAAGCAAATACCACATTAAAATGGGGATCGGGATCTCACAAATTCGGTCAATATTGGTGGGAAGTGCATAGACAAATCATTGCTTGATTTTAGGGCTTGGGTGTGAACCTAATGCAGTGTGGGCCTGCTTGAGTTAGGTTTAGGTGAACTTAAACCTAAACATCACATTTTCATTGGCCGATAGATCGGTTAAAATCCCTAAGAGATAGTTGAGATGTCTTAGTGAGATAGACAATTCTACTACCAGGTAGATTTTGTAGTGCTTGACCATTGACGATTACAAGTGAACCCGATCATGTTCCAAATCATCTTAGAAGACCATTTACGGCCACGGTAATGCAATAAAAAATTGCCGGAATGGAGTCATGCAACTTACCTTTGGTAACATGACCTTGGAGTTAAACATTACCATTTGAACGACAAAGCAAAGTTGCTAGAATATAAAAATCAAATAGCTGATGAAGTTGTTTCAAATAATGGTCGGTATCGCCGGGGAAGCACGGGTGTCAGAATTGCAGGAGTAATCAGCCAAGGAGATGAAGGAGATGCGTCTTGCCATCAGCACCTTTGCAAGCCAATTTGCTCAGATTAAAACCATCACGGTGAGGACCTTCAGCAAATTGGACACCTAACACCGTAGTCGACCAGACCTCACTGCGGGGGGTTGAGGAGATCGTCCTTGACCCTCCTTGAGTAATTTTGAAATTGACTGTCGGTGTTTTCAAAAGCTAGGATTTAGGTTCAACATTTGCTTTTTGTCTTAATTTACGTAGTTAATTTTGATAATTTCAATTATTTTTCGAAAGTTTCCTAAATTAGCAGTTTTTCTCTTTTTAGTAATTTTGTTTATATACTATAGTATTTTGAATTCAATTTTAATTATAGTTTTTTATATATAATAATTTTTTAATATAATAATTTTTATTTTATATAGTACTAATAGTCAATCTAAAAATTTTGAATTGCGGGGGAGGCAAGGCGTACTTGAGTCGCTATAGCGAAATTCAGAGTCTGAAATGACTGCTTAGGGTGCCATCTCGAAGCATAAGAGGAGGGGGGATGGCCATTCATTCGCCGTATTTTCCCTCTCTAGTCTCTTTACGGGCCACGGTGCAGCGACCACGAGCACGCTGTACGTGGAAACACCACCCGGCCCGATTGCCACGCGCAGTTGAGCCACCGGTGCCTGCCTGTAGTAGTCCTGGCATCCTTGCCCTTGCGCATCCCGGTCTCGGCTGACCCAGGAACGGGCCCGAGCCTCCACTACACTTTGCACCGGCGCGCGACCGAGCCACGGGTCACCACTTCTTTCCATTGCTCGGTTGTCAGTTCCACGCCTTTTGCCATGTGCGCTCCACCGCGATTGCCGCATCTATAGCACTCCGCTCGTTTGGTCGCTTTCTGGCCTTATTTGGCTATTCAGGCGGTGTGGCGTAACTGTGAAACTCTGGTTCATCTACATTTGGTGACTCGATCACCTCGGTGAGCACAGTTAGTGGCCGATTACCTTAAGATTGCATTTCGGTGGCGAGCCCTCTTCCGAGTTTATTGATTGATGTGATTGTGCTGGTGGGTCGCGCCGGCGTGGTCTCTTGGTACGCTCGAGCAAGGCCCCGTGACCCGGCTCCGGTCGGCTCGGTACCATCACGGTCCGCGGCGGTACACGAGGAACTGAGGGGTTTCGTCGATACGAACACGGATGGGACCGACGCGTCACACAATGCCTGGAAGGGAGAGTTAGGAGGCTCGGCCTCAAGCGAGCCCGCACATCGGGCCGGCGAGTCATCTCCTGACGCGGCCATCACCCGATCCACATCGGGCTGTAGGCGACATCGCCGCCTCGGTTGTCACCAGCCTCCCGGAGGATCGGGAGGCGGATTGTTTGTAGGGAACCCAGTCAGGAGATGTACGACTCCATCGTGAGATTTTCATCGAAGTCGTACTATGATGTCAATGGCGAGGGCGATCCCAGGTTTAAGGAGTCCATGAGATTGATCGAGGATTATTCACTACTGCCTTTCATGACTCAGGCGGTAATTATTACCGCAGTGGTGCTGCGGTTCTATTACTCTACTTTTTTTGCCTACTTGGCGTCTCGGAGCGGTGGTCGTGAGCCGATTCTCTATCGATGATCGTCGCGGAATTACTCAGAGCGGCCCGATATTTGTGACTTTGGGCTGCGTATGCCGTCGGCCAATGCGGAGGGTTATAGAGATTGGGCCCCCAGCACTCATCGAGAGATGGTTCGAGCGGCGAGACACTGCAGTTGGACCGGTATTTTATAGGAAAACCGTATGAGATACTCTTGATCGACCATTTATTCGGGGCCGAGTGCATTCCCTTACAACATTACGTGCAGCGGAGGTGCATCTTGGAGGCTCTTTCTGGCGGATCTCGGAGGGATATTGGTTCGGTCCCATACGAAATTTGGTGATGACCTCCTTGATGCATTCGAGGAAAGGTCCATCGGAAGGACCTGGATGCGAAGGAGAGCATTCTACTGATGGGAGCTGCTGCGGGATTTCTCGAGCCTTATGGGATTCCCAAAGGAATGGGGATTGAGATAAGTCGTGCCCTGCAGTTCTGTCGACGGAATGAAGTGGCGTGACCATGCGGTATCTTTCCGTCTGACGGCAGGGACCGGGTCTTGGGTCGGAGTGGCCAGGACTTCCATGAGAGACATGTGCGCATACGGGCGGGTCTGGGGAGTCGGCTCCGCAGTCACCTCCATCTCCTCCTTACACACCACATCCTTGTTTGCAGAATGCACCCGACCTATCTTATTATTTTCCACTCACTGAGTATGTTCACGCTGCTCGCGAGGAGAAATGCTTGAGTGTGATGGATACTATTGTGCTTTAGCGGCTTCACGAAGCTGACCCGGGATCGGAGGCTGGCCCGGTGTCACTCTATGCTTCAACGGATCATGACACGTCTGGGTCTTCCCTCGTGTTCTGATCGGAGAGAGCCCGCCCGCAGGGCGCGGCCTATTTGGATGTATTGGGCGGCGGCGGCGGCTCTGAGACCTACCGCCTGACGGTGAGGTGGTTAGGTTTTCTTTATGATTTTGTATAGTTACCGGCTTTATCAAGCACTCTTGATTTTGATTAGGATTTATGTATTGCTTAGCTGGTAGGCGGTGATAGTGATATTTTTATGTTTAGCTTTGTATTCATGTATTAGCCATTTTGGCTATATCAAAAACTATTCAGTCTATATATATACAGATTTTTGTATACCATGTTTTGTACCTCCACCATGTGTAAATGTTTTTTATTTTCAATTGAACAATTGAATTGTACACAGTGTGGTGGTACCTTGTGTTGGAAAATTTGAAACCACATTTGTCACCTTTATGTTAGAACAAATTCCATGCTTGAAAGCAGTTTTTTGTCGATTGCGGTTCTAGCATGCTCGACTTGAACATTTCTCCTTAAGGCTAATTCACCTACTTTACTTTGATTGTTTCAATAGGTGTCGGAATTTGTTTGCCTCCTTTAAACTGCATAAGCTAGGCCTTAGGTATGTTGGCAGCTTAGGATAGATTTTCGTTACTTGTTTGAAGACCAATGTAGTCTTCCAAAAAGGAAAAGAAAGAAAAGCAAAAAGAAAAGAGAAAAGAAAAATAAAGTCGTGAAGCCTTGCTTGAAACCGAGCGCGGTCGTGGGGTGTATGGCGAAAGCAACTGAAGCCAGATGCCCTAAACCTTAATTGGTTGGGGTCATCGACTTAGTGTTCGCTACATGGGTGGATAGGTAGAGGGTCTCTTTGATTTGTAGGTGCTTGATTTTTCGAAGTCATTGGTCAGGGGTGGCTTTGTAGAGTTTGTGGTCACGTGATCCTTTTGGCTTGATCACATAGCGCCCAATTGGTTGGGTCGTGAGTGGACCCCCCCTTACAAGGACTATGGTGAAGTCGGTTTTAAGCATTGCACCGACATTGTAGTTGAATAAAGAAAGGAAGTAACTAGCCATATCTAGGTTGTTCAAAAACTTAAGGCCATGTCGGTGCTAGGTTGGGGAGGAGACCAAAATTTTGCAATTTATTAACTAATACGGTTATATAAATGAACCATTAGACTTAGGTGGAAATTCAAGTTGAGAATCATAGAACCAATATTGACCTGAAATTATTCTTGTATGGTTTTGGTTCTTTCATATCGGTTTTCAAAATTGGTGTCAATTTTTCAGTTTAAGGTAATGTTTATATGTCGTAAACCTATAAACTTTTGAAAATCACTACATGCATCTCCTTTTTGTTTCATTGCTAAGGGACTAGCAACGTTCGGTTGGGAATTGTGATTGGTGCCCAAAGTGCTATTTTGAACCATATTAGATAGGTTTGGAGTGCTTTACGCGCTAATCATGTCATTATGCCAATTGAAGTGTTAGTCTTCTTAGTATCACTAATCTTAGTTTAGAGGTTATTTTGGTTGTTTTGCGGGTTTTTGGTGTACTTGGGAGTTCGATGCTCCCGAGACATATGATGAATCATGAAGATTGAACCCAATTGTCAACCATCAATCATACCAAAAATCAAAGGAAAGAGAATGAAGACAAAGTGAAGAAAAATCGATACGATGGGAGTAAAAGCGATACGTGAAGATGACAATTCGGGGAATTTCGCTAAATTGCGAATTTATTTGGGATTGAAAATTCCGCGACCTTAATGTCGCAATCTTAAGCGAAATTGACATTTTAAGCTAGACGAAAATTTTACGTAAACAACATTCTAGCGAAATTTCACGTTCCTTCTCACAAGAATTTCACTAAGCTAAGCGAGTACCAGAGTCTAGCGAGGAAATTTCTGTTTTATTTATCTCTTGGTGATTTCGCTACCTAGCGAAATTTTAAGATTAATAAGCGAAACTTGTATGCTATATGAAATTCAACGCCTTGTCACACTTTTGTAGTGTCTGACAGGCTTCAATTTTGGTGTATTACTCCCTTGTCCCTAAATTTAGCCAAATTGTTAGGCTTTATGGTATTTTCATACATTGGGTGGCCTATATAAGCCCCCTCCCATTTTGTAACCAAAAGCAACAAATTGAGGAAGCAATTTTTGGCAAGTTTTTAAGTTTTGTAAATATCACTGAAAAGTATCTTCAGTTAGGGTTTGGTGTTTCTCTCTTCTCTCTCTTCTTTCCCTTATTTTCTTGGCTGCCAAACACCCCTCTTGAGGATGACAACTCAAGAGATGCTTGGCTAAGCCTCTTTTCTTTGAAGAGGAAGGAAGCTAGCTTGGTGGTGGGGCATATGCAGGTTGTCTTCTTGTGTTAAAAGTTACAGGTACTGTATTTATGACCCCTATCTTCTCAAACTAGGGTGAATATCATTTAATATCATTAATTTGGCCAATACTTACCATGCTTTAGGATACGAGTGTATACTTATTTAGATGCAACGTGGTTTTTAGATGGTCTTCTGAGCCAGACGATGTTGAATGTTAAGGGTTTCAAACTGTAAAGGGGCCATAGATGCATGTTACCTGTGTTAACTCAAATAGGAGTGGTTTAGGGTTAGGTTTGCTAGTTAAACATAGATCCGGTTGTGGCTTGGACTATAGGTTGCTTGTCATAGCGAGGATGAACCGAGGACAACGGTATACTAAGTTACTTGAGTTAGTGACTAAATCTTCAAAGTTAACTTTTCACACATCACTTTCGGTTTTACAATTTCTGGTGATTAAACTACTTCCAGCATTTTGCAACAAAATCAAAAAGTCAAATGAAAGCCTTACCTTTTTACACTTATGCAAATCCTTCTTAGGATGAAAACCCATCCCAAATGTTCGATTACTAGATCGACCTCTGCGGAGTAGCTTGACTACGCGATGGGAGAACAGGTATATAAGATTTTGTTGATTCGACCGACTACTTGTGGCGCGATCACCAAACACCCCTTGATGATGACAAATCAAGGGATGCTCGGCTAAACCCCCTTGATCCTTAAGGTTGAAGGCCACTGGGTGCTGATTTTGGGCTTAGCTGCATGTTCTCATGCTCTTCATGTATGCATTTAAGGGTATTAGGTTAAAATCTCTTAGGCATGCGCTCCCTAATGTGTATTTGGCAAGCTTTTTGGGTTCAATGGATACTTTCACTAGATCCACTGATGCCCAATTAGTTGTCTCCTATTAGTTATTGTAGGGTAGGTTTTTGAAATATGTTTTCCTTTGGGGACATTTATGTCACAATCAATGCCATCTTTAAAAGGAAAACTCTTAGGGTTAGGTTTTAAAGCTAAAATGAAGAAAGTCGATTCGGGAAATGACTATATCATATTGCTCCCCAAGCGAGGATAAAGACCCGAGTACATGTTGGTTAACCTGGGCCTAAAACTGGTGTAGGAACTTGAGGTACTCTGCCTTTTTTACTTCATTTATTTCGAGTTTTCCAACCATTCACACATTGTTTTTCCCTAAACCCTACAAGTCAGCGAGAAGACACAATTTTGTACCTTGTAACTCTTTATCACGAAGAGAAAACCCATCCACAGTGTTCGACCTTAGAGCCACCTATCTTTATGATAGCTTTGCTATACGTCATTAATGGAATCCTAAGTTGCATAATTTTGTTGATTCGAACACTTACTTGGCGAGCAGATCATTTGTTCTCCCACATGCTCGATTGATTGACCGGATGAAGCATGGTTGGCTGTGGGGAACTTAGGTCACTACGGACCTCATGTAGTCTTTTTCCATCCGGTTCACTACCACCCTCTAGCGAATTAGATAAGCTTAAGCCTTCGATTCCGTAGCTCTTACAGGGTGAGACATACCTCCCCTTGAACTGGATGCAGGCCTCATTCTTTCTGCTTCCTTGGGGTTGGGCTCATCCCATGCCTTAGAGGTCTCTGCTACATAACTCAGAAAATCCATGGCTTCTTTAGGATTTTTACTCAGGAAGTCCCCTCCACACATGGTTTCTAACAGCTGCTTCATAGCAAGGGACGTCCCACCATAGAAGTGATTCACCAGCATCCATGTATCGAAGCCATGGTGAGGACAGGCACTAATGGTCTCCATATACCTCTCCCAACATTGGTAGAACTTCTCATTATCATGGGCTGCAAATGTATAAATCTGACTCTTCAAGCTATTGGTCCTATGTGCATTGAAGAACTTCTTTAGAAACTCTGCCTGAAGTTCTGCCCAATTCCTGATAGTTCTTGGCCTTGTCTTTTAGGGTTAAGGGGAAGGCTTTCAACTTTAGCAATTCCATATCAATTGCGCCCTCCTTGAAAGTCGCGTAAACTTCCTCAAAATCCCGAATGTGTGTGTATGGATTTTCATTTTCCATACCATGGAAGGTTGGGAGCAGGGGCACTAGATAAGGCATGACAATCACATCCTCAACAGGAGGTACAATACATGAGGGTGCACTCATCCTTGGTGTATATGGGGTCCTCATCACCTGTAGGCATTGGGTTCCTTGCACACCCTCAAGCACTCACGTCAGGTAGAGGCTCCATCTGACCACTATTCAGGCTTACTTCAAAGCCTTGTTCATGTAGGGCATTGATCCTCTCTAGCCTGCCTACTGTGTTTCTATCCGGGTGGTGCATAAACTCCTATGGAAACAGCTCAAGAAACACCACAAAACAAAAGCAAGGCTACCTAGAAGGGTTACTGTTAGTTATAAATAAAGAGGAAGATTAAATATGGACAGTGTAAAAATTTAAATCAACCTAACAGTGAATTGCTAGGGGAAATCAAAGTAAAGGAAAAAAGAGATTTGAATTCACCAACACTTGTGTATTTGCGGATCACAGTTCAACAATTTCTCACTAACCAAGGCACACCATCCCCAAAGAATCCAAGCACCATTTGATTCGCCACAAAGTGAGGGTGTGCACCGAATCAATAAAATTTGTATCATAGATTCCTACCGGTCGAAGCAACCACAGTGATAGTGGTCTAGGTAGTCGAACTCAGTAGATGGGTTTTCTGGGATTCAAAATGGTGAATTTCACTTGATTTAGTTTTGGTAAAAACAAATGGAGGTGAATGTTTGAAACTGAAAATAAAATGAAATAAAATGAGAAAAAAGAACCCCTTTGAAGCATTGGACTATTGGGTTAGGAGGTCACACAAATGAGAGTTCTCCGGTCCTTTCCTTGCGTTTGGGGAGGATGACCTATGGTCATTTCCCAAACCCGACTCATTTAGCTTTAAAACTAAAACCCTCAAGCACTTTCCTTTGGAAAATGGCATTTAATGAGCATAAATGCTCCTAGACAGTGAGAACACGCCTCCTAAACCTACCCTACAGAATGGTGAGGGAAACTAACGTGGATATCGCTGGATATAGCAATAAGCATCCACTACTCCAAAATTTTGCCAAATACAAAGCTAATCGTATATTTAAGAGATTTGGCTTCTATTATGAGAAGTAGAGACATAAATACCCATAAATACTTGCATTAAATACAGGAGAACAATCATTTTACCTTAAAACTGGTACCCAATAGCCCTCCTCTTCAAGGATGGGGGGATTTAGCCAACCATCCCTGAGTCATCATCCCTAAGGGGTGTTCAAGTGTTTTCGAAAGCAAAGAAAATGAGAGAAAATGGGAGAGAAGAATAAAAGAGGGAAAACTGGAGCCCCTCGCCAAAAGTTTATTCACTGGAAAAAGTCCCCTGTTACAGTGTGTACAATTGGCTTATATAGCCACCAAGACAAGCAAAATTACCAAAATCAACAAAAGCAATTAACTGTTACAAGGACAAAATGGGAAGAAATAAAAAAGATGAACAAAAAGCAAAACTTCAAACGGACAGCAGGAATAGTGTGTGAGAAGGGAACAGTGTGCAGGAGACATGAACAGTGCTGCAGGATGAAAATTTCACAGGATGAACAGTGCAACCTGTGAAAATTTTGCATGATGAACAGTGCATCTGCGAAAATTTCGCAAGCTGCGAAAAAATTTCCTGTAGCTCCAATTTCTAGCATTTTCTTCTTTTCTTTCCTTTCCGTCTCCGACCAGAATGCTGAGTTTGACTCGACTCTTCGTAAGCTTGGATTGACTCAATTTTAGCATAAATAGCTTGTAAAACCGGTGAAAATTTGGTTATAAAATGTCATCAGAGTAGCATACCGGACCTTAATGTGCCAATCAAGTAATTATGCTGATTAGTACCCAAAACCTACAATAAATAGGGTTCAAAATAGCACTTTTTGAGCACTAATCAGTAATTTTTTCAGAATTAACCCCTCAAAACTTTTTTCTATCTTCTGTACCTTCTTTTCACTACTGCTTGAATTTTCTGCATTCTCTCCATTCAGACTTAAAATTGTTTCTTTTAATTCAACACTGGCATTAAGACATTCAGTATCAAGATCTTCAATATATTAGAAATTCATCATATTTTCATTCATTGAATCTTGATTCTTACAATTATCAATCAATCTGCACTATATAGGAACTATATTTTCTTTAACTCTTACACTTCAAATTTCTTTTTCAAAATCAAGTCGCCTAAGCTCTTATTCAATTTGAAGTGTATTTCTTCATCTCCCACCCTGAGAGTGAGCTCTCCCTTCCTAACATCAATCAAGGCTGCTCCAGTGGCAAGGAAGGGCTTGCCCAACAACAATGAAACTTGTTTGTCTTCCTCAGTATATATCACAACAAAGTCCACAGGGAAAATAAATTTTCCCACCTTGATTAATACATCTTCTAGTATACCCTTTGGCTGAGCCATAGTTCTGTCTGCCATTTGTAGAGTCACAGCTGCAGGAGTAAGCTCCCCCAAACTGAGTCTTTTCACCACAGATAATAGCATTAGATTAATGCTTGCTCCTGAATCACATAAAGCTCTTCCAAATTCGTAGTTTCCTATGGTGTAGGGGATGGTGAAGCTGCCTGGATCTTGCATTTTCAATAGAAAGTTCTTTTGAATAACTGCACTGCAAGTTGCTAATATGCTTACCACTCATTCTTCATCAAACTTCATTTTCTTGCTCAGGATGTCCTTCATGAACTTGGCATAATGAGGCATTTGAGTTAATGCCTCAACAAAGGGAATGTTGATCTCGATTTTCTTGAACATGTTCAAGAATTTATCAAATTGATCCTTCATCCTTGATTTCTTCATTCTCTGAGGGAATGGAATAGGAATGTGATATGTCTTCACTTCCACTTTCTTTTTCAGTTTCCCCTCATTTTGCTGCTCTTTTTACACCTCTGATTTCTCACTTTCAACTGTTATTTATGAACTATTTAGCTTGTTGTTACCAGTTTCTACTTGCTCTTCTTTCTCAATCATTTTTCTCTATTTTCTTTTTTTTTCTTCAATTCTTTACCACTTCTAAGTATTATAGTCATGCAGTCCTTGTGATTCTTCTTGGTATCATTAGTGAAATAATCCCTAGACTAATTTTGCATAGATAGGGTCAGCTGCCCTACTTGAGTCTCTAGATTCTTCAGAGATGCATTAGTGTTGGCCTGAAACATAGTTGTGTTTGCTTGAAATGCTGCTAGCTTTGCAAATTTCTACTCATGTATATTCAAAAGTTTCTTATTCTCACCCATGAAGCATAGCATCTGATCCTTAAAAGACTAGGACCTCTTCTGACCTAGATTCTCTGCTCTAATGTTGCCTTGTTGTTGTCCTTGGCAACCTTGTGGAGCATACTGCTGCTGAAAGTTCTACACTAGTCTTGGACCCTGCTCACTCCACTTCCATAAGAAAAGTTATCATGGTTTCTCGTGGTAGGTGTGTAGTGGGTTGGAAGGTTGTTGTAGCTTCTACTACCATTCACATACTGAGCTTCCTCCACTTGATAGGGACCCTCATAAGCAAGTCCCTCATCAGCTATGCATTTATGCTCACCTCCTTCACAGTTCCCACTTCATGTGCTAAATGAACTCGTCTTTCCTAGTTACTCAACCTGCTCATCAATGCATCAAACTTTGCTTCAATTGCAGTTATCCTATAGAGCTCAATCACACCACTTTCTCTCAGTCTGCCACTACTCCTTGAGGCTTCAAATGGAGCTCTGTAGTTGCTCTTAGCCAAATCTTCTATGAGCTGATTGGCCTCTTCAACACTTTTCCTCTTAAATGCACCATAACAAGTTGCATCAATGATACCTTTTGAAGTGTAGTTCATGGCGTGATAAAAGATATCCATTTGTGTCATTTTCTCTATGCCATGCATTGGGCACCTCCTCAATAGTTGCTTGTATCTCTCCTAAGCATTATAAAGACTCTCATCTTCTTTCTGTTTAAATGCAATGATTTATCATCTTCTCTCTAAAGTGAGAGTATAAGGGAAAAATCTGCTCAGGTAAGCTTCTACCAACTCCTCCCATGTGTTTATTGATCCATATGGAAAGGACTCAAACCAACTGGCTATTGTGTCCCTCAATGAAAATGGGAATAGCTGCAGCTTGATCACATCTGAATTGACCCCATTCAGCTTCACTGTATTTACCATCCTCAAGAATCTGCCTAGATGCTCATTTGGATGCCCTGTGAACTACTGTTGTTGAACCATGGTGATGAGTGCAAGCTTTAGCTCAAAGTTGTTTTCTTCTACTGTAGGTTACCTGACTACAGAATACTCATCCCTGATGATAGGTCTCCAGAAGTCTTCCATTGTTCTCTACCTTTGAAGGATCCTTTCTTCCTTATTAGCGCATTTGGTTCCTTCTCTTTAAATACACCATCGTAGTTAACACGACATTCTCACATTCTTTAAATTTCTCAGTGTTCTCTCTAGCTCAGTGTCCAATGGTAATAGTTATGTTTATGGTTTTCTGTGCATGAAAGAGTGCCTGAAATGATAATACACTAAAATCAAAGTGAGATTAGTAGACAACTAAAATGTATTATGATAAGCTCAATAAAAAGATCAGTAAATGAATAAGTTACTGCAGTTCAAACTATTTTTGATTTTTTTTCTAAAAATAAATTAAAAATGTCCAAACTAGAAACTCTCTTTTTTGTTGGAATATTGATCCATAAATTTTACTTAAATCCCCCGACAACGGCCTTGGCTTGTTGAGACCCGGAATTGGTGATGTGTGTGTGTGTGCAAACTTAAAGGTATTGCTACCAAGGACCATTGGATCCCCGGAAACGGGGCCAAAAACTTGTTTAGACAATTTTCTATACTAAAAAAAAATCTTGACAAGGCTACCAAAAGACTATTATCTAATTACTAACAACTATACCAAAAACTTGTTTAACTAAATATGTAAAAACTGTTTTCTGCTATTGTTTGTAAAAATATGTATTTAAAACTCATTTTGGTCTAGATCACTCCAAATGCACAGGTCATACAAGTAATAAAGTGGACTCTATAATTCCAGATATCGTACCCCTAGAGATTGATTAGAAAATCTAAATATCAACTACCCCTACTACTCAAAGATCATCACTATTTGAACCTCTAATTTGAAGTTTGAACTATCTAAAAATAATTTGAACAAAAGAGTTTATATCAAAGTTCTCTTAAAGAAATAAACATCTAATCAAATAGAATTAGAGATCTCTCATAATAGAGATAACACTAGGAATAAACTCAATGTTATGATAATCAATTTCAAGAGGGTTCAAAACAAACAAGTACTATAGAGGACTAGAATTTTGGATCTGTCCAAAAGTAATATAGTATAGCCTTGGAATGCCTCCTGACACTACACATTTTACTGTCTAGAACACCATATTCCTAAACTAGGTCAATGGGTTTAAATAGCTACTTTTAGGATTTGATTCTCTTTAAGATTTGGTTGTTTATCCTTTCCAGTACTTCATAACCATTTATTAAGACTGGAAACTGCTTGCCCCCATAGATAGGATAATACAAGCCTTCTCCATTGAAATTGGCACCTCGGTCTGCAATTAATTAGAATTCTCTTTCTCCTTGATTAGAATCTATGTTATCACCGGATCAAGATTATTCTGCAAAATTGATGTTGCGACATTGGGTTGATGTTCTGAGTCTTTTCGTCAATGTCACGACATTGAATGTTTGATGTTGCGACATTGGTCCATTAAGATTTCAACCTTGGCTGCTTTGATATGATGTTGCAACATTATTGTTGTGATGTCGCGACATTTCTCTTTGAGTGTTACAGTCTAATGTGATGTTGCGACATTGAACGTCAATGTCATGACATTGCTTTGATGTTGCAACTGACGATGTGGATGAGGCTTTCTTCTGATGTTGCGACATTACTCAAATGATGTTGCAACTTGACTGCCTTTTTGCTATGTCGTTGTTGGATACATAATGTGCGACATTTAAATATGGTTTTAAGCCTCTCAGCTCATGTTTTGCTTCCATTTTGTGTAGAATAGGTGCTTTTGACCTTTTCTACCTTTTTTATGCATGTGTAGGTTTTTCGATGTCCCGTGCACATTTTCATAGCGGTTTGGTTCTAGAGAACAACTGTAGATCATCGTTGTCAGATCTCATTCTTTGTCGGGGCCACGGGTAATTCTAAAGTGAGAGAATAAGTTGTGGAGCGATGGTAAATGACGCCACACTTCTTTGATGCGGTACCCACATGCGATGGAGCGATAGTCTTTGGTACCAAAATATGGTTGTCTGGGTACCCCCGAGGTTTGTTAGATACCCGGCACTTTTAGTGCCGGTACAGCACTAAACGTACCGATTACCCGACATCATTCTGCATGATTTGAGTCGAATTTCAATCTTGGTGTAAGGGCACGCTTGTCTTTCGATCACCACTTCGAGATCACTAATGAGGATTGTATTTAAGCCCACATTAGGCGAGATTAAAAGAGGTTCGGATTCACAGTGTTTTGGCTCAACCTTTGGAGTGTTTTCTTATTCTTTATAGGGTTTTTCATAGAGTAGAATTCTTAGTTTCTTCTAGTGAGTTTTAAGCATTTTGTAATCTTCCGGTTCGTTTGGATAACTTGGTGTTTATTAGCAGAGACTCTTGCATTTTGATATCTCGACCTTGCAATCGAAGTGTTTTAGGTTCTCAATTACTAGTAGTGTTCCAGCAATTATGAATCAATTCTCAGCTTTAATGGAATTCTAAACCTCCATGATAGGGTTCTAACGGTGGAAACTCACCCCCTTCAAAGTAACAACCCTTAATCCCTCTTTCGTGCTTCAATGGGATTTGTACGATGTTGAACACTTGCAGAAAATCTTCTAAAACCTTAGTTTGGCATCTTCTTGACAACGTGTGAACGAGAGATTCTTGGTACATGTTGTGCTTGATCTCAAATGTAAACTAAGAGTCAAAAACAATTTTCTGAGCAAGCATTCGAAGTTGTTCAATTATTCTTTGTCTTACAAAAGCTTTTAAAGTTAAATCCCTCATCGAAAACCATTCATCAATGGCTCCTAGATGAGATTGTAAGTGAGAGGTGGGTGTTACCTAGTTAGTGGTGGCGAGCCTAAGGATCCTATCTATTCGCCCTTCAAGTTTACAATAGTTTTAAGTCCAATGGGTTAATAAATCATTTAATCACAACCCCGGATTTTTAATCACACATTCATTGAAGCAATCCTAGGATACCTAGGAAACCACTCCTGTGAAATGACTTGTGGACTCCCACGGTATTACAATGTGACGATATTATTAGTTCCTACGCTTGGGAATAATTTGTACCGCGAAATAGATGAAGCATTTTTGGTGTCGTGCTTAGGGGAATTAAGCGAACACTAGTTAATCCGGAGAGAGCTAGTGGTAATTTGCAATTGCATTGCGAATCCGGTACATTCTCTACCTTTTCTTTTTAATTCTTTTTGTAGATAATGTAAGTGGATACCTGTTTAGTTGGGGTAATATTGGTGCATGTCGGTTTGGGCTCGTGACCCGACTGCTTTAGCCGACATGAAGTTATACCTCAAAGACATTACAAGAGTCCAGTAGTAAGGTTGTTTCAAGAGAACCTACTGCTGAATGGACCATCAGGGAATCAGGAAACTCTCTTTAATCCAAATGCCCAAGGGTTACCTGGTGACCCATAAAGACCTCATGAACCTCCACGACAAGGAGATGGTGTTGCACCACCGGCAATCCTGGCGGCAGGTGGGGGGAATGTTAATTTTCAACAAAATCAATATCGAGCTCCCCCTGCCCCTTTACCTAATGTGGAAAGAACCCTTCGAGAGATTATGCAACCTCAAAGAACCACAACAAACTCATGTATTCGCCTACCTGAAGAGGCTAACCAATTCCTTATGAAGTCGAAGATGATTCGTCTTCTCCACGATATCAGGTGGATTAGAACCTCTGTCATTCATGAGGGATTTCGAGGATGTTTGCAGTGCTTTCCTTTCTATAGGATCGCCCCTTCATATAATTTGTATGGTTTTATTTCCATTCTCTCTGAAGGAAAAGGCCAAAGTATGGTTTCACTCGCTTGCGCCTAACTCAAATTTTACTTGGGAAGACATGCGAAGTGAATTCCTGAATAAATTTTCCCCCTTGCACATACTAATGCACTCATGCGAGCAATCCAAAACTTTTCTGAAAAACTGGGTGAACCTTTTGTTGTTGTATGGGAAAGATATAAGGACCTCCTCCATGCTCTCCCTCATCATGGTTTGGATGTTGGACAAATTTGTGCATATTTTCACCAAGGACCGTCCCTGAATAACAAACAATACATCAAAATGATGTGTGCGGGAGAGTTCTATGAGAAAAAGCGCCAGGGAGGCTATTCAATTTTTTGATACAATAGCAGAAAATGCTTGAACTTGGGAGACTAACACCTCCACTAGATCACGCTAAGGATGCATAAGTACACCTATAGGGAGGAATACATCACTTAAGAGAGAATGATGACCTGCCAATGAAAACCAACTTAAGTAGAAGTTGGAGGCCATGGGAATTGAAAAGAATTGAATAAGATACTTGTTGTACCCAGTACCTTCGGTGCTATGGGATCACGAAGTGGAGGAGCCATGCATCATTGCGATGACCCCACTCATTCAACGATTAAGCTGCCTAACCTTCCTCGAGTCGAGGGCAATCGAATAAACTGACTAATGCTCTTAATTGCAAAAGGAAATGCAATTCTCCATACTACGAAACTTATCATCCGAGTGTAGTAAGCACAATTTTAGTTGGAATGAGAGGAGGCCGAAACTCATTTACTTAATAACCAAGGCGGAACTTCCAAACCAAGGTTTTCAAATCAAGCCCCTCGATTACAAGTCAAAGGTCCTTTAGGATTTCACGCGAAATCCTACGCAAGGTTTTCACCTCTTCTCAAGGGGAATCCAAATCAATATTTGTACTGACCTCCACACAAGAAGTTTGGAGGACATTGTGACACAGTTTGTTCAGACTCAACAATCATCCAACATTGAATTTAGAGCCATAAATGATGTGAGATCCCAAATCACTAAGTTGACCTCTTATATATGACATTTTCAATAAGAAAAAGGGAAACTCCCTTCTCAAACCATCCAAAACCCCTAGGGACAAAATAGTGTTGGAGTCTTAAGTTCAAGCGATGTCACCTTTGAACATTGCAAGGCTGTTACCACTCTTCGAAGTGGAAAAACAATTGATAAAACCATTCGGCCCAAAGAACCAACAAAAGATGTGCAAAATGAACCGCTCAGGGATGATGAGGTGTTTAACAAGCCTCATGTTCCTAGAACAGATGTTGTGGATGTTGAGTCATAAAAAGATAAAAATTCTCACGTCCCTCCTGCTCCATACCCTCATAGGTTGAGAGCCCCCAAGAAAGTGAACAATCACTCTGAAATCGATGCGTTGTTCAAACAGGTTAAGGTGAACATTCCCTTGTTAGATGCCATTAAACAAATTCCATCATATGCTAAGTTTTTGAAAGACTTGTGCACTGTAAAAGGAAAATTAGGTGTTAACAAGGATGCATTCATGACTGAACAGTCCACCTCCTTGATCAGGAACAATTTGCCCCCAAAATACAAAGACCCAGGAAGCCTTACTATTTCCATAGTGGTGTGGAATTCGAAATTGGGACATGCTCTAGTGGACTTGGGAGTGAGTGTTAACTTGTTTCCATACTCGGTATATGTTGAGCTAGGGTTAGGAGAGCTAGAACCGACTAATATCACCCTCCAACTAGCTGACCATAGTGTGAAAATTCCTAGAGGGATAGTGAAGGATGTATTAGTGCTAGTAGACAAGTTCTACTTTCCTATGGACTTTGTTGTTCTTGACACTCAACCTATGGTGAATCAAGGAACTCAGTTCCCAGTGATTCTTGGTAGGCCATTCTTGGCCACTGCCAATGCCATCATACATTGTAAGGGGGGACTAATGACATTATATTTTGGTAACATGACTGTTAATTTGAATATATTCAATGTTATCAAGGAGATAGGGGATGATGAGGACGTTTGTGAGGTAAATATGATAGAATTTGTTGTGCAGAACTATGTAGATCATGTTTCGATGATCCTCTCAAGTCTTGTCTAGTAAGCCCAAGTTGTGTCGAGGAGATAACCACATTTGAATTGGAGTTTCTGCACTCTATAATTGAACATAGTGAGGTAATGGAAGAAAATGGGTGGGTACCTAGGTTTGAGAAGTTGCTACCAATTGAGGATAGAGTTTTACCTTCGGAAGAGAAACCACCTAAGCTTGAGTTGAAACCCTTACCATCACATCTCAAATATACATTCTTAGGGGTAGAAGAAACTTTCTCGGTAATCATATCCTCCTATTTAGAGTTAGATCAAGAGAATAAACTTTTGGAGATATTGAGAACCCACAAAACTACCATAAGTGGACAGTTACGAGATGTGAGAAATTAAGCGCAGTTTGCACGAGTTCACTTGGAAGAGGATGTCAAACCCTTTAGACAACCCGCAACTGACAGTGAACTAGTCATGAAAGAAGTTATCAAGAAGAGGTTTTGAAGCTGGCTAGTGTAGGTGTTATTTACCCCATGAGATAACTGATGAGTTGATCCAACCCAAAGTGGTTCTAAGAAATGCAGGGTCCTTTGGTAGCAAATGAACACAATGAGCTAATTCCCACTTTGGTCACCACAGGTTAGAGGGTGTGCATAGACTATAGGAAACTCAATGCTAGCACTAGGAAAGATCCCTTCCCTCTACTTTTTGTGATAAAATGTTGGAGAGAGTTGCAAGGCATGAATTTTATTGTTTTCTAGATGGGTGCTGGGATACAATCAGAATTGAGATATATAGAAGATGAGAAAACATGTTCACACCGCCCCTTTTGGCTTTTGCCTTTTGGAAAATGCCTTCAGTTATGTAATGCACGGGGCCTTCAGTGGTGCATGATGGGAATTTTAGTGATATGATAGGAACATATTTGGACATTTTCATGGGTGATTTCCTGTTTTTAGAGAGATTCACTTGTGAGGATGCTGGAGAATTTAAGGAGATGCGGAGAGGTGTCAGGAGAAAAAGTTAGTGCTGAATTGGGAGAAGTGTCACTTCATGGTGACACAAGGAATTGTGTTAGGACACATAGTCTCGAGAGAAGAAATAGAAGTAGATAAAGCAAAAGTTGAGTTGATCTCAAACTTACCCACCTAAGTGTGTTAAGGATATCACGGTCATTCTTGGGTCATACGGGATTTTATAGGAGATTCATAAAGAATTTTTAGTGCCATAGCCCGTCCTTTGTGCAATTGCTTGCAAGGATGTCTGCCTTTTGAAAGGTCATGAGCATGGCAGGCCTTTGATAAGCGAAAACTATGTTAGTGTCACCTCTATCATGCGATACTAATTAGGACTCCTTTGAGATCATGTGTGATGCTAGTGATTATGCCATAGGGGTTGTATTAGGGCAAAGGGAGGATAAAAAAGCATTTGTGATCTACTATGCCAGCAAGACTCTAGATTTCGCTCAATCCAATTACCGCAAACCTCTGGAAAAAGAGTTCTTATTGTGATCTTGCCTTAGAAAAAGTTAGATCTTACATTGTGGGGTCTCACTGTAACCATTTTCAACGATCGTACGGCACTAAAGTGCATCTCTAAGCGGGATCTTAGCGGTTAACTAGGTGGATCTACTGTCAAAGAATTTGCCCAGGCCATTAAGGATAAGGGGAGTTGAGAATGTAGTGGCGACCACTTGTCACCGGTTAGTTTCGGAGACAACTTTGAAAGTCACCACATAGGCGTACTTTCATGATGAGCAGCACCTGGCGACTCTTGTCCAACGCCATAGTATCTGGGACATAGTGAACTATACAGTTGATTGGTACCCAGTGTATTTTGAGTGCTACTATTTAAGGTAGGTTTGAGTGCTTTTTGTGCAATCATATTATTTAAGCCGATTGACATGTATAGGTCCACTTTTGTACTGCGATTTTTGGTTGAGGTGGTTTTTGGTAGTTTTGTAGGTTTGTAAACCTTTACCATCATTTCAAGCTTGGCGTTAAATTGAAATTTGTTATATCTTAGAGGTTAAATATGGTTTGTTGTCAATTTCATTAAGCTTGGGATGAAGAAATAGCAGGGTGGAAGATGCATAATTCAGGCTAGAGGAACCAGGAAGCATGCAGGAGGAGAATGGCAATTTCGCAGACATAGCGAAAATTTCGCAATGATAGTGAAAATTTCGCAATGATAGTGAAATTTTCACAATCATAGCGAAATTTTCGCTATATGTTGAAATTTCACTACATAGCGAAATTCCTGTGCATAGCGAAATTCTCTATAACGTGTTTTTGTGATTCAAACGACTTCGTTTTGATTAATTCCTCTTTTGCCCTCAATGTAATCATATTATTTAGGATAGTTTGGTATTTTCGCATGTTTGTGGGGCTATATAAGCCATGTTATGAATGTTGTAACTGGCTTTTGTTGAGGCATTTTCATTCATTTTGTTCTTGGCTCTCACTTGCTCTCTTCTCTCTCCTCTTTCTCTCACTTTCTAGGCTGCCAAACACTCCCTTTGGGGATGACAACTCAAAGGATGTTTGGTAAGATATCAGGCAGAGGGTTGCTAACTAGGTTGATGCGGTTTCTTTGGTGTTACTCTGTTTTCAAGGCGTAATACTTTGCGTATTTATGTTCAAACTTTCAAACTAGGTTTTAAAAGCTATTTGATGTATTTTCCTTGTTGATACTTGGCATGCTTTGGGTTCGGTGTATTCTTAATGTTGAGATACATGACATCCGATAGATGTCATTTATGAGCCATCGGGTGGTTAAATCTTGGATTTCAAGCGAGAACATTTAATGTGCTCAATAAATGCTATGTTTCAAGAGGAATGTTACTAAGGGTTGGTTTTAAAGTTAAACAAAGATGGGTTTTGGAAATGACTATATCATTGCTTACTGTCACGAGAAATAACAGAGACACCTTTACAATATCATACCAAACTAGTGGCCCGAGACTTCAAGGTCTTCTTTACATTCTATTTACAGTCTTTCAGTTAACATAGTGACAACCACCCTTGTTTTGCTTTTAAATCAAAATCCAAACAAAAGCATACCATTTGAACCATTAGCCTAATCTGAGCCATTTTGTAAGACGAGAAGCCCATCCGGTGTTCGATCCTAGAGCCACTATCTTTTGAGTAGTCATGCTCTACGGTGACCATCGATAGTGTAGGTGTAGGATTTGTTGATTGAAACACCGTTGTGCATGCGAATCAAATGGCGCCATTGTCGGGGGATGGTGCAGAAGCTACGAATGATGAGTTGATGGTACTTGTAATCCTCTATTCTAGTAGTGACCTTTAAACCTTTTTGAATTTCATTGTTTAGAATTTCAAGTTTTTTTTTACCTTTCGTGATCCTTCTTGGCATTTCACGAGTGTTTATATTTGTTTTTAGCTAACAACTGATCCTTTTGTGAGTCTTTTGTTGTTCTTTGCTTTGTCTCTTTTTGTGTCAGATTTATCATCAACTGGGATAGAGATATATCCAGGTAGAATGAAAGGTCAATACACCAGTGAACAAAGGTTGAAGTCGGTGTACCTGATGAAACAAAATGGACCCTCCCTTTGAAAGACGCTCTGTCAGCAAAGGAGCCCCAATGAATCCTAACGACATCTGAGTCAATGAGGACCCATACCCTCTAGAGTGAGTGCACCTTCCTGCATCATACCACCTGCTGATGATGTGGTTGTAAGACCCTATTTGGTGCCCCTGCTTCCCACATTTCATGGAATGGAGAATGAGAATCCATATACTCATATCCGGGAGTTCGAGGAGGTATTCACAACTTTTAAGGAAGGAGTGGCTCAATTCACTGAGGTCGAGAACAATTAGAAATTGGGCCGAACTTCAAGCTAAGTTTTTGAAGAAAATTTTCAGCACAAATAAGACCAACAGTTTGAAGAGGCAAATCTACACTTACTCGGCCTATGACAATGAGAAGTTTTATCAGTGTTGGGAGAGGTTCATGAAACCATCGGTCATATCCACACCATGGTTTAGTACATGGATGCTAGTGATCATTTATATGATGGTATGTCTCGACATGACAATTCTTTGGAAACCATGTGTGGAGGTGACTCCAGGCAAACACCAAGATGAGACTACCATGGACTTTTTGAACTATGTGTTTTTACAGGAACTTTCAGACTTGGATAGACAAATCCAAGGAAGAGGGTGAGGTATATTCCACCAAAGGGAGGCATTTATGAGCACAGAATACAGGAGATGAAAACAAAGCCGACCGGCTTTGACTGAAGGTTGGAGGAGCTTGAAATGAGGAAATCGACGCCAGTGCAGCCGATGAATGAATTACACATCTCTGACTGTTTTAATAGTCGATCCAGTAATCACTTTTATTTTTTTTTTTTTTTGTTTTGAGGCCTTGTCGTCGTTCTTGGGTAAGGGACAATGCAGGGCATGCCATGTCTTGGGTCAGGCTCTCTCAGCCCTCTCTGAATGCTCCTTGTAAGCGGCCTATGGCTTGATTGGAGATCATCCAGAACCTATCATGGAAAGCGAGCCCCGCATGCCCCCAGGAGCCGCGGGCCGGTTTGGCTCCACCTCGGCCTAATGCTTGGCCCCGACCTCCACCTTCTTCTCTTTGAAGCGGTAATTTCTAAATTTAAGCAAAGTAGTAGGCACATTTGTGGAGGAACAAAAGGTGTTGAATGTTCAAACTAATCAGAAAATTGAGGCGGTGAGAGCTCACTCCATGAGAAATTGGACCCCGGTATGCATTTACAGAGATTTCCGGGTTTCTAACCGGCGGTCACGAAGGGAAACTCCCTTCGGACACAGCCAAAACCGGGAATTCATGAAATAGGCTCGGCCCGGTGATCGAATACGAGAATTGAGTGAGTGGCGGTAGTGACTTTGAAGTGGTAGGCCAAGACCGGCGGTCGGCACCAACCAAGGCGGCTCCCAAAGTGGTGATCTACCCGGAGGAAGAACAACCGACAACGGGAAGAGGTGGAAACCGCAGTGTACCCCCTCGCTCCCACAGGCACTTGAAAAGGAAAAATTCGGTTAACTGGCCCGAAATTTTAGAGTACTACGACAGTGAAGGGTAACATTCCTCTTCTTGACATGATCAAGCAAGTCCCCACATATAAAATTTTTCAAGGACTTATGTAAGGTGAAGAGGTTTCAATGTGAATAAAAGGCCTTTTGACGGACAGTGAGTCTTATCATTGAGTCTGCTAGAAACTCACACATTGATATAAGGATCCGGGATGTCCTACAATCTCAGTTAATATTAGGGGCACTAGTGTAGAAAAAGCACTACTAGACTTGGGGGCTAGTGTGAACCCACTACCATATTCATGTCTGACGACTTGGTTTGGGAAGCCCCAAGGAAGCCCACTTCCCGTCCATAGTTGTCTGCAAGCCCAGGTAGGTCTATTAAAATACCAAAGGGGACCATTGAGGGCGTTCTAATACCAAGTGGACAAATTCCTATCCGATTGGTTTTACATTCGTACTTGACCACAAAGCCGAGTTGTAGTGGGGGCCAACCATGTACCATCATATTGGGAAGGCCATTCTTAGCCCGCCGAATGCCATTTTAAATTGCGAAATGGGGTATGCAACTCACCTTTGGGAATATGACTTTGGAACTCAATATCTTCCATTTGAGTAAAGGCATATACAACCGATGGAGGATAGCTGTGAAGAAATCACACGCAATAGATACAATTCTTGAAGAACAGGCTAATGAGCAGCAAGTGCAAGATGTGCTAACCCAGGAGTTATGTGAGTGCCTTGAAGAGCAATAGGAACCTCAATGCATGAGCCTGTTGTAGGGATGCTGGAGAAAAAAGGTGGAAATTCTACCTTTACTGATTGGAAAAGAGGAAAAGGAATCTCAACAGCTAAATCTCAAACCCCTGCCTGTGGAATTAAAATGTGCATTTTTGGAAGAAAACAAGAAGTGTCTAGTTGTAATATAAGTCGCTGCGACCACTCCTGGGAGGACAACTTTCTTGCTCTCAAGATGAACAAGCAAGCTTTGGGGTGGAAATTTCTGATTTAAGGCATCATTGACAATGCACACACATTTATTTAGAAGAGGTGTGGTAGCATGAGAGGAGGGTTGGATCCTCACATCTTAGGAGTAAGTTGAATTGAAGTCTGAAGTTCTTTTGCAAGCGGTATCATTTACCCAATATCTGATAGCACTTGGATAAGCCCAACCTAGGTGGTGCCTAAGAAGTCGGGGTGACCCATTTGTTAAAATGAAAAGGGTGAGGATGTGTCTGCAGCCTTACCCTTTGGATGGAGGGTATGCATAGATTACCCGAGGAGCTCAATGCGATAACAAAGAAAGATCCTTTCCTTTGCCCTTCATTGATCGGCTTCTTGAAAGTTTAAAGGCACCCATTTTGTGCTTTTAGATGGGTATTCGAGGTTACTTTTAGATAGTTGTGCACGGAAGAAGATCGAAAATACCACCTTTACTTGTCCATTTGGAACTTATGCCTACAGGAGGATGCCTTTTGGTCTTTGCAACGCCCCTGCCACCTTCCAGAGGTGTATGCTTAGTATATTCAACGATATGGTGGAGCGCATAATGGAGGTCTACATGGATGACATCACTGTATACGGAGGTGATTTTTGAAGAATGTCGGTAATCTTGAAGTTTGTCACTTGAGAGGTGAAAAGAACACGGTGGCCCAGAATGCCATTTATGGTGAACCAAGGGATTGTGCTAGGGCATGTCATTTCAATGGGGAATAGAAGTTGACAAAGGCGAAAATTGAACTATTTCCAAAGCGCCTTCTCAAACAAGTAAAAGCAGTCGAAATTCCTTGGCCATGCGAGGTATTACATGAGATTTATCGAGGACTTTCGAGAAGATTGCTAAACCCCTCTATAAATTGCTTGAAAGATACTAAATTTTCTTTGGGATGGGGTTACATCAAAGAGCTTTGAAGAGTTGAGGTCCCATTTGACCCCTTGCACGATAAATGCGAACTTGATTGCGATTGCCTTTTTGAGGTGATGTGTGATGCAAGTGATCTTGCTATTGGAGGCGAGTTCTTGGACAAAGAAGTGGAAAACCTTATGTAGTCTAATGTGCAAGCAAAACCTTGAATGAAGCAAAGGAACTATACTACTACGAGAGAAAGAATTGTTGCGATGGTCTATGCCTTAGGCAATTTCGAGCAGTTTAGATGCGATATAGTCATTTTTACAGATCATTCCACTTTGAAATATCTCCTAACCAAGCAAAATGCCAAGGCAAGACTTATCCGATGGGTTCTTCTGCTTCAGGAATTCAATTTGAAAATTAAGGACAAAAAGAGGGTAGAGAATGTTGTGGCAGACCATATTTCAAGATTAACCATAGCCCCATGACACTCATAGCCCCATCGCTTGATGAATTTCTGAAGAATCTCTAATAAGTTGGAGAATGTCTGGCATGCTCACATTGCCAATTTCCTTAGCAGGGAGAAACTCCGGTTGATTGGAAAGAAACAGATAGGAAGTATTTCTTTTCGCGAAGATCCATTCCTAACATTGAGAAGAACC
The DNA here is from genome assembly GCA_016808115.1 of Tetrastigma voinierianum. NCBI lineage: Eukaryota > Viridiplantae > Streptophyta > Magnoliopsida > Vitales > Vitaceae > Tetrastigma > Tetrastigma voinierianum. The sequence continues at coordinate 34,595 of JAEQBH010001985.1, read as the reverse complement.
TTTCTTGTTCATCTTTGTGTAGATAAGATAATTAGGAAGTGTGTTACTTTGAAGAAGAGCAACGAGGAATTCTAGCCACTTGCCATGAGTGCACAATGGTGGTCACTTTGCTTCCCCAAGACAAGCGTGAAGGTCTTTGTTTGTCACGGTTTTCTCACTGGCCTTCTCTTTTCAAAGCTCACCAAATAATCAGAGTATGTGATAGATGCCAGGCTTTCGGGAGAAATTGTGTCTCGCCGTCATATGATGCCCCTAAACCCAATTTTGTGTTGGAGTTGAGCTATTTGATGTTTGGGGCATCGATTTTATAAGGACCTTTCCTACGTCTTGCCAGGCATTCATACATATGTGGTGGGGAGTAGACTATGTATCTAAATAAGTTGAGGCAATCACACGAAACCAATGACCATAGGGTGGTGCTCAGTTCAGAACTTGAAGCATCTTTTCGGGTTTGGGTACCAAAAGCCATTATTAATGATTGAGGTTCACACTTTTGTAACAAGTATTTAGAAAACCTCATGGCTAAATATATTAAACACAAATTAGCTCACACCTGTCTCAAACAGTGGTCAAGTAGAGCTTGCCAACAAGGAGATAAGAGATACCATTTCTAATGAAGGTGGTGAATAGCAACATAAAGATTGGGATTATAATTGCTTCAATTCTTTGTGGGCCTCTGAGCCGGCTTTCAAAACGATTCTTGGAATGTCCCCTTATCGTTTAGTCTATGGCAAAGCAGTATCCTTGGTGGAAATAAATTACCTAGAAACATGGTGACAATTCTAAGAAAGTGACATGGAGGAGGAAGAGAGAGTGAGAGCATCTTACACCTATATATGCATAGGAGATTTAGGTCAGGTCGGACTCAAAAGATTCCTTGATCTAATGGAGTTCAGAGGAACTCTTAGCGTCTTATGAATCAGAAGATTGCAAGGGAAAGATCGAAAAAAAATGGCATGATTAAGATGTTTTTTAGACTAAGAGGACCAGTCCTCTGTATGATTCAAACTCCACTTTTGGGCAAACTTAAATCATCTAGATGGATCGGACCATTCATCATTCATCGAGCATACCCCAGTGGCTTGATTAGATTTGCTCTGACAAAGGATAATAGAGTATTTAAGGTCGATGGAGGCGAGAGTGAAGCCACATCTTTGCACAACCTGCACCAAACGAGAAGGAGAATCCTCCTTGATCCTCCATGTGAACCGGTCCTTACCCGGTGGTGATTTGGTCTCAAGTGAGACCAGTAACTCAAAATTTTTGGTTTAATTTATTTTTGGTCAATTTTTAGTTAATTTCGGATTTAGTATTTTTATTTATTTTAGACTGCTTATTATTATATATATATATATATATATATATATATCTCTCTCTATATATATATATATATATATATATATATATATATATATATATATATATATATCTCTCTCTCTCTCTCTATATATATATCTATATTCGATTTAATATCTCATTACTATTTTTATTTATTTTATTTATTTTTATTTAAATTGATTTTGTTTTTTATTTTTGGGATATATGTGATGGGGCATGCGGTGTATAATTAGAAATTTTGCCTCACAGTTCTTGGCTGGGGAGACCTTTCAGCGCGAGCAACTTTATCTGGCCCCCAGCTCGTTTCATTGATTCATGCAGACCTTCATATAGCCGCCACCGCGGTGCCCTCCGGTGCCTTACGTTTACGCACTTGGGACCTTTTCGAGCGACCCAGCGCACCTGCCACCACATTGCCTGCCTCTCCGTGCCCGTTGCGTCGCCGGCATCCGCCACTCCAACAGACCTGGTGCCCATCAGTGTGCTACTTTTAAATCTCCCCATAGTCGTTTTTGACATGTTTAGGGTATTTTGTAAGCATAATTTGATTGTTTCGTGAGTTAAATGCGAAACACGGAAATGAGACACCCGGAAAGTTACAAAACTTAAGGACAAATATGTAAATTGTCCAAAAAGGCGCTTGAGTTCTAGTCGAAAAGACTATGGGCCAAAGAAGAAATAATAGGAATTGTTGTGTAATTCCTAGAAGATGAAGACCAAAAGCAATGACTAAACTTAAGCAGAAAAATGGGGTTTTTTAAGACCAAAACAGACATCAACAAAATCTGTGATTAAAGACTAATTAGATACCTAAATTTGTTAAGGAGGAAAAAAACGTGGAGAAGAAGAAGGAGAGAAGAAGAGGAAGAAGGAGAATTCGAGATCCAAGCAAAGCTAAGGTATGGAACTTTGGATTTTGTATGGAAATTGAACAAGTATGGATTTATGGAATTCTAAGGCTTAGTTTGGTTGTGGTTGTCTCAAAAGCTGGGGTCTTGTTGGAGTTCACATTCTAACCTTGGATCTCTTAGATTTAGGGTTGGTAAAACCCCATATGGAATAAAAATTAAATTATGGAATCACTCCTTTTTTGGAGGATTCATGGTTAATTGAAAGCAATTGAGTTAGGGTTTGAAATAAGCCTAACTAATCATCATAGTTGGTTTTGAGGGATGGATCATAACCCATGTTGGAATGATTTTGGGGAGAAATTCATGGAAAGATTTTTGAAAGAAGATAAGAAATGAAAAGTGAATAATTGAATAGAAAGAGATTCCAAAGTGAATTAGAAATGGTTTTTGATGTGTGTTTGAAGTGTAGAGTTGATTGGATAATAAAACATGGAAAAATGAGTGAAAAACACACATTCTGGGCAATTTCGGATCTGTACCAGTACGTTGAGCTACCGGTATTGTCTCCTGTCAGGCTAACTTGCACTGCACAAGTTAGACTTGTACCGGTACTGCTATGGTTGCTCTGACCAGTTTTGTATTTTGGCCATAACTTCCCATTTCTATCCGATTTGAGTGATTCAAGTGGCCACTTAAAATAGACTTCAAGGAGAACAAACCATATTTAATAAGTATTTCCAAATTATGACTCTAGATAGCCCAAAAATTCACTCAAAGTGGGGCTATGCAGTCACATCTTCCGTATCGCCTGATCATAGAGGATTCTGATCGACCAATGTAAGTCGAGTTCCTGTTCGATTAGTGATTCCAATTGAAATGAACCCTTAGCACCTTAGCTTTAAAGGAGCACAAATAACCATTTGTCAAATATGGAAACAAGGTACTGAAAATTAATAATTCAACCTATCCTCTAAGAAAATCTAAGAATCGACTAGTCGGGCATGAAATGCCATAACTCGAAGCTCGATGATCCAATTGATCGATTCCAATTCCTAAGAAAAAATAGATCTCATAGAGGGATCCATAATACATGAATGATGTGTGGATAGGCATCATATCATTAAGTATATGAAAATGCCGTATGGAATAGGCATGAACTATGAATATGAGATGAAATATGAAATATGAACACAAATGACAACATGTCGTAAACACATAATGTGGCTAAGAAGGCCTATTATAAGGTATTAAGTTATTAAACTCATATAGTGTAAAATTGCCTAAGACCAGTTATTGAATGACATGGCACCACACATGTCACGTGGGGCGGGCACGTATGAATGCTTCGGTACTCACGATTAGTCGAGCGGCACTCTGCGATGGAAGATGCTTGAGCGCATTATGGTAACCGGTACTCTACGATTAGTGCAGCAGGAACTCACGATCGTGCCCGCGGCACATTAGTACTTCGGTACTCTCTGATTAGTGCGACGACACTCTCTGATCTGTATTGTACCTTCAGGTACTTATTGTGTTGTGTCTACTCATTCATTATTCTTGGTTTAGGCAATGCTTAATTCATATGATAAGACTCGAATAATGAATAAGAAATGAACTCATAGTAAAGATACGAAAGTACCTCACAGTACCTCTCTGGCCGCTGCTCTGTTGAATGTACCTACGGGTACATCTGTATATGTTCTGTAGTACCTACGGGTACCTCTGTATTTGCTCTGTAGTACCTACGGGTACTCTGTATTTAAGATGGTTACATGGTACCTACGGGTACTCTGTCTCGGTCGCTCACATGGTACCTACGGGTGTACTCCACAATATCCCGAAAATGTGCATGGTGCCTCACGGGCCTCTGTATTTAATTAAGTGTTGTTCTGTCTCTGATTAACTCCTGTCTCTGATTAAGCTCTGTAGTACCTACGGGTACTCCTGTATCTGAAAATGTTCTGTAGTACCTACGGGTACTCCTGTATTCGATTAAGTTCTGTAGTACCCAAGGGTACTCTTGTCTCAGTAACATAAGTATAAGTTCTGTATTACCCACGGGTACTCTCGTATCGGTAAAGCAAGTACAAGTTCTGTAAAATAAGGTAAAAAAAAAAAAAAGTCGATTACTACCTCACAGTACTCGTATCGATAAGCAGTATAAGTCGGTAGTACCTAAAGATTTTCGTATCAAATAAAACTTAGTATAAAAGTTAAAGTAGTACCCACAGTACTCTAATATGATAAAATAAGTATATGTATCACATTATGATGTACTGTTTATGGACTAATGTCCATACCTGATATGTATCTGCATACGTCTGATCGACCTTGTTTGGCCGATCTGATGATGATTAGTTCCAGGCTTATTGTACCTACGGATACCGCCGCTGGGGATAAGATCCTTAAGATAAGTATATGCTAAAATTAAAAGATCATTATAAGTTAAAGTAAGACAAGTACTCATATTTTAGGTATCATAAGATAAAATACATGTCAAGTTACGTAAAGACCCCGGTGATTCAGTAAAAGATAAGTATAAGTTCTGTAATACTCGTATAAGATTTGAAATACCAGTATAAGTTAGTAAGACCCAGTATAAAAGTTTTATAGTACTTAAAGTACTCCGTATAAGATTAAGTTCCATGGAAATCTAGTATCGTTAAAGTATCTACCGCCAATACCTCACGGGTACCCCAGAACAAGTGTAAACTTAGTAGGATAATTATGAGTGCATGAAACTCTACGGGAGATCTGAGATAGATCTAAAATATCAATCGTGTTTAGAACCTCTGTATAAGCATGGAGTTACGCCAACTCCCGATGGGGGAATCGAAATAGTTTATCATACGATACAAACATAAAGTATAAGAAATATGTATCATACCCAGGAGATAGAGTATCGGTCGACGGGGATTCGAGTACTTATGTTCTTTTGGGAGATGCGAGATAAGTATAAGATACGAATAAGAATAAGTATGCTATAAAGTATGGAATCAGGTGCTTTATAAAGTATAAAGCTCAGGATAGGAATGAGTCAACTATGAGTATAAGATCCAACAGAATAAAGGATAAGTCTGTATTAGAAGTGTAATTTAAAGTAAGTATATAAAGATCGAATGTGAGTAAAGTATTAGTGCAGCTGTATAAAGCTAAGTAAGTGTAATAAGAGTTCAGTGTCTTGAATGCCGAATAATTAGATCACACATTCGCTGACTCTCTGTATTTATGTTTACGTATAAAATGTTTCCCACTAAGCGTAAAGCTTAGCACGGTTTTTGTCAGGTGAGTACGGAAAGGCGTCCCGTGAGCATCGCATCTGTTGGGCTTGACACACTTGTAAGGGTTCACTACATGTAGGTTCCGTGCTCTGATTTGTAAATATAAAAGTATATTTGTGTATTTGTAAATGGGACTCAGTTATAGATGTTTAGATTTTGATGGACACCACTCCGGTGGTAGTCTTTGATATGTACATGATATTTGGATTATGTTATATGATGGGCCATACCCGTAGGTACGATATGGTTTAAAAAAAATCGGAGTAAAGAGTCGGTATTTAGTCTCGCGTCGGCCGGTTCGGATCGCGCCCGATCGGTGCGGACCGAGGAATCGGGCGTGGCAACTATACACTTTCGGCGATTCGCCCTGCTCGTCTTGTCGCCGGATACTACGCCTCGTCTGGCGGCATCCCTGCCGCGCGCCTGAGCTTCCATCATGGTTCGATACCGTGAACTGTCGTTCTGACCTAGGGTCGGTCTGATACCCTTGAAGAGAGAGTCTTTGGCACATCAATTTTGCTCACTCTCCCGCCGGAGTTCTGGAGAGACACCTCCTGGGTGGCCTGCTTGTGCGTATGTCTGAGGAATCTGCCCTTTAGCCACATTTCGGAGGAGGCTCGGGCTTTTGGGCTGTCCGGGCGATACCCGGACCGGGTGGGACCTCGGCCCCTTCTCCCTATGCAGCTCGAGACCACCACAGGATGCGCTCGACGGGCTCGGACATGGCCGGGGAGTCTTCGTGAATTACAGGCGAACTGCGCCTCCTGGCGCTCAGGTTCATCGCCTCCGTTGTCCCGGCCCCGAGGATTCGGGCGCCCGATGTTGGCTGCGTCCAGGTTCGAGGCGTCGATCGCCGTGCTAGAGACTTCCATGGAGAGTCATACTACGACATGCCGGCGTGTTGAATGGCGTCGAGAGATTGATGAGGTTGATCGGCCCGATATTCAGCATTGCCATTCATGACTTGGCGGAGTTTTCTATCCGGAGTGGTCGCGAGTTTATCATACTATGACATCCGGTGGCGCCCGGTCGATTCGCGGCCAGTTCAGCATAGGCGGCCGCCGCAGGATTGCCGAGCAACGGATATCCGCAGGTTGCTTTGGAGCACGCTTTGTAGTTGGCGAATTCCACGGTATCGGCCGGTGGCACCGACCATCGCTAGAGATGGTTACGCTCTCTCACTCGGGGACCACCCGCGGTCGGGCTTATACTCTTAGTGGCCCGGCTTTCCCCGCGATTCTCCTCGCGGACCACGTGCCGGACGACTGTTCCCACTTCAGCATTATATGCAGCGAGAGCTATACTCGAGGCTCATGCACGATATCAGGGGTTACGGTTTCAGCCGTAGGAGCTTGCCATGGCCAAGCGCTCACTACACTTCGGAGAAGGTCCACCCCGTGGGACTGGCTCGGGCGGAGGCTATTCCCATGTTGATCTCTTGGGGTTCTTTGTGCCCGGAGGTGCCAGAGCATCCCGGGTTCCGGAGGAGCCACATATAAACCGTGGTGGGTTGTCCTCTGGTTTGTCCATCGAGGCGGTCTCCATCCTATGCCACTCTCCGTTATTCTAATGACGGGAGAGGTCGTGGATGAGTTATGCGAGAGGACACACTTGGGGGTGAAGCGGCTGTTCGGGGCAGGGTGGAGAGGACCTCGGTTCAGTTTATCTCCTCCGATTTCACTCCTGCCTGGCTCCTCCACGAGGCTCTTTGCATCCACCATCGCGGGGAGCCGCTGAGCCACGTCCACAGTACTTCTAGGGGATTTCTTGGGCATTTTGGATCTGATCCGGCGTGACCGAGAGCGGATGGCTCGGCGGGAGTCACTCCAGCCTTGAATCACTCCATGCTTCTTGGTTCAGGCCACCTCCCGGTCTCCGCCGGTCGGCGTGGCGAGCCTACCTGACCAGTACTCGTGATCAGTCATGATATCCGTTTAAGCGGCCTCCTTAGATGTGCTTGCGTTCTGCGGTTCAGATCCACGACATACGCACCACCACGAGTGAGGTGGTAGCACTCCCTTCTCTAGCTTTCCGGTCCCTACCCAGTCGAGACACGGTTATACTTTGGTTGGGGGGAAAGTTAGAGTTAGAAGTATCATGTCGTATTTTATTTTGTTTTAAGCTTTGTCATTTTGCCTACTTGTTTTGTATGAGATTTGTTTAAGTAAGTAATGTATTAGCCCAGTAAGTAGGCCGGTGATCTTTTAGTATCAATTAGTATGTATTGTGTTTAGCTATGTTAAGCTTGTACTAGCCACATTGGTTATATCAAAAGCTTTATAGTAGTTTTTACATTTTTCTACACTTTTGCAAACCATTTTTGCTCCTATATTTTTTTGTGTTTCTGCTCTTACCTTGAGTTGAAAAATTAAAGCACTGTATGCTACCATAATGATAGAATAGTTCCATGCATGGTTAAGTTTTTGGTTGGTTGAGATTCTAAAGTATTCAACCTTGTTTATCCGCCTTTAGCTAATCACACACACATCCGGTTTTCATCGATAGGTTGAGAAGTGCATACCTCTTTTGCTTTGCAAAGCCCAGAGGCGCTAGGTCGTTGACGACCCATAATAGGTTTATGTTACCCGCAAGAAGACCGTAAGTCTTCCCGAATGAAAAAGAAAAAAACAAAAGAAAAGAAAGAAGAAAAAGGGATTTGAAACGAGTGACACTTTACCTTAGGCTTAGAACAGTCAGGGGGTATATGGCGAAAGCTTATTTGAGCTTGAGTGCCCTAAATGTGGCCCGGTTGGGAGTCATTGACTTATTGTTCACTACATGGGTTGATGGGTGGAGTTTAACGAGTTGTAGGTGCTGGATTCTCAAAATCATTCGAAGTTCGGGGTGAAGCCTGAAGAGTTAGTGGTCGATAGATCCTTTTGACTTGATGCCCTAAACCTTAATTGGTTGGGAGTTGATGAGCTTAAAAGTCATCTATTTTCAGTCCATTTTTCTGATTGATTTTTATATAAAAAGACTGATTAATATGCAGGAAGATGGAATAACTTCCTGTCTATTTGTGGAGGCGAGGAAATTGAAAAAGAAAGCGAGAAAATCACGAGAAAAAGCGAGAATGTGGCTGTGCGATGCGATATAATGAAATTTGAAGGAAGTTGCGGCAAAGAAATACAAAGGATTGAATTTGATGTCGTGAAGCTTTGACAACAATCAAAATGCATCTTCGGGTTACAATTACAAAGGTCCAGTGGCAATTGAAACATAATGGAAGACAAAGCGAAATTTGCCGGGCGTGAAGAGGAGCTCAAAGGTCGAACAACCCGAATTGATGAAGAAAGAAGAAATGATGTCGCGACATCATTCGGAGAATCCTGATAAATTTAACTCAATACGGTGGATAGATGTGGCGACACGAAAGAAGTCATGACGAGGGCTAAAAAATTGTGAACATTTAGGTCGCGACGCCGGCGAAGTTAGAAGTAGTCGCGTTACCGACCTTTGAGCGGCGATCATTGACGTAGGTTTGCGAGAAACGCTGAATTATGACATCGGATGCGCTAAAAGAAGGTCGTGACAAGATCAAGGCTACAATCGCGACATCGACACCGCAGGAAGGGAGTCCGCGACAGCATTCGATTAATTCGCGACAACATTGGTAAGAGAAGGTCGACAACGCAGGTTGTCGCCACATCAGTGTAAAGACTTGGTGACAACATCCGGAGTCGTAGCGACCACTCTACAGGAGAGAGGTCGCGACAGCATCCGGTTAATCGACATCCAAATGCCTGGGTTAGGTCGCGGCGTCCTTAAAGTTTGTATCGCGTTGCATCGGCTACACCAAAGACACGTAGTGACCAAACAACAAGACTCTGCGACATTACTAAAGACACGTCGCGACCAAACAAAAGACTCTGCGACATGACTAAAGGCGACGGTCGCGACAGAATTGATGTCCACGACATCAGCGACCAAGCTGGGCCATTTTAAGCTGGGGTCCACGAAAGAAGTGCATCGAGTGGGCCCAGCGGAACCTTGTAAATACGAAGCTGCTGCGGAGTAGGCAGCGTCTCTTGGCGGCGAAGGAGAGATACGGAGTTCTTTGAAGGCTCTATATTTTAATTTTTCTTTTTCTATCTTTTCTTTGTTTTTTTTTTTTTTTTATTTTTTTATTTTTATTTTTAGATTAGTTTGGCTTATTTCATTCAAATTTGGACTTGAGCATTAGATTTGTAAAGGAGGTGCTTAGTTGAATGCGTTTATATTTCTTCAAATTCTTATGCAGTAGTTTGAATTCCAGAACAAATTTTGGATTTGAGCTACCGGAGTTCAGATTTACAATAGTTTTCTTAATCGACAAGCAATGTATGGTGGCAATGCGATAATTTAGAAACCAGCTCCCATTGAAATGGCGTTATTGTCGAAGTATCTCGCGAAATTTTATTCATATTATTCTTGAACTTAGTTTATAGTCGACTTGCGGTTTCGCGTATTTCCTGATTGATCCCAATGTGAATATATACCCACTTAGCAGGGTTGTTCAAGCTGATTTCGAGGAAGCCCTCGGTGACAGAGAAGGCATTCACGAGTGATGAATAATTTCTAGAAGGTATAGGGTCCTGATATTGATGATCTAATGTGCTCTATTAATAGTCGTCGATCGTCCTCTTCTCGCGAAGCGAGAATGAGTTGGTGAGTTATCAATTTTAAGCATGCGAGAGTTCGCTGAGTGAATCGTGAATTCAATAAGTATTACGCCTTGATTTAATCAAGGAAAGAATGAGCGGTTCTAATTTGAGGAAGAGGAACCGATTATGGTGTAAACCCCGTACGATGACTAAAGGAGCTAAGGTTTACAGTCCATGTTATGTGTATGAAGTATTGAGAAAGAAAAATACCCAGAACAAGGCTACCCAGATTAAAAGTAGCTAGATTTTCAATAGCTTTATTTTCAATGTTCTCTTTACAGATAACTGTTCAATCTAAATTTGTCATTTCATTATTTCAGTAGTCATTCATTTGTTATTCATTCATATTATTTTAGGTTTTCATTATTTGAGGCTTTCACGGCTGATTCAAATTGTCCATTATAGTCCCGAATGGTATAGAGCTTGAGTAGTTGGGGTAATTGATTGAAAATTCTTGAAGGATCTCTGTGGGATCGATATACGGACTTAAATCGATTTACTACTTGTTCGGCATGCACTTGCAGCATCACGGATCGAAACCACTCGATGGCTCAATTTATAATTGGTAAATCTTGAACTAATCAAATAGCTTCAAGACATATCACGGTCTGACAACAAGTTTTATGGCGCGGATTCTTGTGATTAGACAATAGTCTTTTGGCAACCGATGTTATAAATTTGTACATGTCTTTGAATCATTAAACGTAGTTTTATGGGCGCGTTCTTGGATTGGGCTAATAGTCTTTTGGCGATAGTGTTATAAATTTGTACATGTCTTTTTGGTGGGGTCAGCAAGTTTTATAGGCGCGATTCGCGTGTCAAATTTGGTAGATCGATACTCCTACGGCCCGAAAGAAGGAAATGCTAATTTGGACATTTAAAAAGAAAAGAACAAAATGGTTTTTATAGCGGTGGTTATTTTTAGCCGCTAACTTTCAACGAGCCATATTGAAAATGTTGTTAGCTGACTAATCCTATTAATGTAAAGTGTGTTTTGATTTCGGAAAACTTTAATGCATAGGAAACGAGAACAGTCTGATTCGACAGATACTGAACTAGAAAGAACACTTTCGAGCTGAAAGGCGGGCCCGGAAGAACTCAGCTATGGCGGATGAAAGGCGGAGACCCGGAGCGAAGGACAACGAGCGGCGGCCGAGAGGGCCTCGATCAAGCGACCACAATGGAGGAATTTTGAGAGGAAGAAGATGCCATCATGTATAGAATGGACAAGCAAAGAGAGGAAGATGCACCTTTGTTCATGAAATAAGGGTGAGAGGAACTGTGAGAGGAAGTCTTGAGGTACCCACTTGAAGAAGCATTTTAGTCTTGAGGGGTTAAAGGCGCAGGAGAGCCAAAGTTATCGGTTCAAACCGTCATAACCTTCCGGCACACTATCGTCCAGCACTGAGAACCATGAAATTTTCATATGGTGGAGGGCCTCACAAGGCCAAAGGCATGAAACGACATCCTCGGCGAGTTAGCAGCGACCCACCAGAGTTCCAACGTGCGACGAGGGCGAGAAATGAATATCGGGGTCGGAGGAGAGCCCTGCCATTTGAGAATCAAATGCCTGGGTCATAGAGGGACCCAGCAAAGAAGTTGTTAAACCTCCATATTCAAGGTTTGTAGGAATTGGAAGCCTCGGAAATGCCAATTCTCAAATTTTTCAAAAGACCCTTCAGACTTCTCTCGGGAACACGGAGACACGGATAGGGCAGAGCGCCACTAAGCACGCAAAACCCGGATGAAGATGCCTTTCCCGGTGACCTGAAAGAGAATCCAGGCGTATGGCGGTGCGGCTCGGAAGTGGGAAAGACTTGGAGAGAGAGGACAGAAAGATGAAAGCAACAAAAGGGAGATGAGGCCAGGACAATGCGAAACTTTGGAGAAAGAAAGAAAAGAAGGAACACACTGTCCAGGAAGAAGGAAGTAAGAAGAAAACCGAACAACTTTGCCTACAGTCCATTTCCCGCAGGAGAATTTGCGGAAATCAGATAGAGGAATAGTTTGCAAGGTTCTTGAAAACCTTTGAAGCTAGAATCGACATGTCTTTCACATAAGTGGTTACTTGGGTACACTTTATGCAAAGTTTTAGAAAGACTATGCGAGCAAAAGGAAGATTCTTTGAAGAAGGAATTGTGAACTGGCTGTGACTTGCAATACTATGATCGGGGCTTACGAGGAAAGATGGAAGGATCACACAGGGCTTACTTCATTCTGCACATTGGAGTTTGAGTTTCGAAAGCTCTACGTGACTCAGTGCCGATGTCGATTTAATGCCTTATTAATTTGCGAAGTTAAGTTTGGGGAGATTACTCCCACTTCTGATTACTCCCGAAATGGCGAGATAAAACCACTGGCAAAACTGAAGGGAATCATAGAAGATGTGCTGGTAAAGGTGGGGAGCACATTTTCGATGGAACTTCATCGTACTAGATATGGAGGAAGATTCACAAATCCCTCTGCTATTGGGAAGGCCATTCCTTGCAACTGGAGCAGCTCTAATCGATATGCAGAAGGGAATTCTTACTCTCAGAGTTGAAGAAGAGAAAGCTGACTTCAATTTAATCAGAAGTTTGAGGTTTAGACATGAGAGGGAAGATGTAAGGTCGATAGAAGATGTATATGTCAACGACTCTGAATTTTACTATGATTGTAATGCGATTTTCAATCAATGAAAGAGATGAATTCGGTATCTTGAAGATTTTGATTGATTTTAAATTAGTTTACATTCCTCTTGAAAGTGATGAGTCTTGAACAAGGCGAGGTGAAAAAAAGAGACCAAATTGAAGAAAGGAATTTCATCGAGAAACCGGTGAAGAGGGCTAGTTCTAAAAGTGTTGCCAAGTCATTTAAAGTATGCTTACGAAGGTACGAAGAGTAAACGGTAATAATTTACTGCTAGACTTAGTGATCTTGAGAGCAGAGAGGTTTACGGAAATTTTGAGAAATCATAAAGGGTACATAGCTTGAATTACACATTGAAGAGTTAAGGCGTCATCTGATCCATCAGCCGTGCACAGCCTTACAGAAGAAAATGCAAGACCCATTTGTTGAAAATCGAGAAGCAATCCGATAATGAAAAGTAGTCGAGGAAGGAGGAACTTAAATGGTTAAATCTTTGGTTTATATGCGATTTAGGATAGTCCTTAAGTTGCTTGGTCCATGTGGTTCGAAGAAGTGGATTCTTGTAATACTTGATAGAAAAGAAATGAATTAATTCAGCGAAGCGGTGACGAGGATGGAAGTATGCATTGATTATAGGAAGCTAAACCTGACAACCGGGAAAGATCACTTACTTTGCCATTCATTGATCGGATGTTGGGCCAGTTATCGGGACATCCTCACTTTTGTTTCTTGAATGAGGTGTTAAATTTACAATAAGTTGCAATTTAAGCTGAGGACGAAGACAACATTCACATGCCCTAATGGCACCTTTGCCTTCGGAAGGATGACATTTAGGTATGCAGTAACTCACCTTCTACTTTCGAGAGAGATGTATGATGTCAATGTTCTCGGACTTGGTAGAAAGTTATGGAAATTTTTATGGATGACTTCACGGTGTATGGGGTCAGTTTTAAACAATGTTTGAACAACTTTGAGCTTGATTACTTCAAAGATGCAAGAATAACTGACTAACCCCAAATTAGGAGAAAAATGCCGATACATAGTATGAAGGTATTGTTCTTGGTCATAAAATTTATGCTACAAGGCTAGAAGTGGACCAATCCAAGATTTCTATTATCAAAACCCTTGCACCTCCCACCGCAGTAAAAGGGATAAGAAGTTTCTTGGGGCATCTTTGGATTTACGGGAGATTCATCGAGACTTCGAGAATAGCGGACCCCGTATGCGATTACTAGAAAGACACAAAATTTAATTTGATGATTCACGCAAAGTTTTGAAGAGTAGGTCCAGTTGGTTCAAGCACACATCGTAAGTTTGCGTGAGAATGGGATCGAGGTGGGAAGTAATGTGTGATGCTGATGGTGATTTACGCCAGTAGGAGTTGTTTTAAGAGAGGCCCGAAGAAAAAGGAAAATATTGAGCCATATACTATGCTAAGCGAGAACCTTCAATGAAGCACAGAAAAAACTATTCCACAGCGAAAGGAGATGCTAGCAATGAGTGTTTCAGCGTGAAAATTCAGGCCATACGTTACGGGATCCCATGTTATAGTTCACACAGGACCATGCGGCCATCGAATATCTTATGTGTCAAAAAGGAAGCTAAGCGAGCGATAAAGATTAGGTCTTTACTCTTTACTTGAAGTTTGATCTGAAATTAGAGATAAGGGATAGCGACAGAAATGTGATAGGTGATCAGCATCATAATAAGAATCAGCTGAAAATGAGAGATAAGATTAGAGAGATTCCCGGACAGGCAACTATTTCAATTGTCATTCAAAATGCCATGTTATCTTTGATATTGTGAATTACTTAAGCTTGTGGAGTAGTTCATACGGTCGACCACTAATGAGCTTAAAGTCAATATTTTTAATCCATTTTTACGTTTGGTTTTCGTAGAAAAAGGAATAATGCAATATGAGATTATGAAGACTCTTGATGTGTTATTAGCAGGGGAGTGTGAAGGAAGAAGAAAAGCGTGTAGAAAAATCTGATGGTCAGATAAATCGAGAAAATAGCGGTGAAATAAGCGGCTTGGTAACTAATGTTGCGATTTGGGCTCGCATTGTCCGATTATGCAGTCAGCGACATTAGGGAAAATTAAGAGGAAAATTGATGCGATCATGGCCGGGCATTACTGTATAAACAATGACGACTAACGGAAACTTAAGAAATGATGTCGGCAACCACTTAGTGATATCATGACGAAGATCGACCTGTCGCGACAAAGGGATGGAGGTTGTGAAGCGAGAAGCACCTTGATCTTTATGCGGGTTTGAAAAGATGGCGATGTGATTTAAAGCGCCAAGTCGCTGACGGAAGGGCGTGCGCGACACGAAAGCAACCATTTTAAGGCTGCGAGCATTAATCGATGTCGCGAAACGAGAGATCGAGGTCGCGACATGAGATGATGGATTGAAAATTTGAAATTCCATAAAGTGATGTCGGCGACATCAAAACCATCGGTTGAAGGCTACAGGGCCACAAGTTTGCAGTGTCGCGAAGCCGAGAATGCGATGTGCGACGTAAGAGTTCGATTACGGTTCTAAGTTGATGTCGCGACCGAGATCGATGTCGCGACGCAAAGCGACCAAATCAAAGTGCGAGCCATAAAGTGATGTCGCGACAATGTTGATGTATGACAGCCGGAAAATCATCGATGAATTTGAAGGCGGCGGGGCGATGTCGCGACGAAGGTGATCGCGACGTCGAGGCGAGCGATTAAACACATTGGAGCCGAAGGTGATGTAGCGTAGAAAGATGATGTCGCGGTTCATCGAGCGCTCTTTAAAGGTTGCGAGAGAATAAGGTTGATGTCGCGACATCGATTCCTCACGATACAAGGTGCCAGAAGAAAACAAAGGAATATTGTGACTTACCGACAAATGCCGCAACAAGTGCCAAACTAATCGATGTCGCGACAAGGGCCGAGGTCGCGACCGAACAAGAATAATGGGCCACCCAGGGGAAATCCACACAAAAGACTCCAGATTGAATTGTATTCAACTTCGTGATCCCTATAAATACGAACCTCGCTTACCAATGTAAAGGCGCCCCGCCACTCTGAAAGAGAGATCCGGAGGTCAAGGCTCCCCGGGATTTTTCTTTCTTTCTTTCTACTTTTCTTTCGTTTTTTCTTTCCATTTTATTTTAGATAAGATTAGTGTGTATTTCGCTCTAATTTGGATTCAACGTTAAATGTGTAGCGATTGCCGAAAAGTGTATGTTTATTTCTTAAGATTACTGGCTCCTGGGTTGTTTGAATTCCAACAAATTGGATTTCAAACACCCAAGCCGCTTTACAAGGTTTTCATCAAGAAGCCATCAGATGGTATAATCAAGTGAATTTAGAAACCCAAATATCAATTGACGTTATTGTCGAAATAATCTTTCCCGCAAGATTTCATCTCATAATAGCCGAACTTCGTATGTTAAATCGACTTGTCGGTTTTCAAGGTGGTTCTCGAATTGATCCCACTTCGCCTCCTCTGCACCCATAACGAGGTTGTTTAAGCTTTGATTTCCGTGAGGCCCTGGTGACACAGAGAAGGCATTCCCGAGTAAGAAACAATTTCGAAGGTATTTGAACCTCGAATTTGCTGATCTAATGCGTCTCGTATATTTAAATCAATACATCCTCTTCTCAGAACCCAGAATGAGCTGAGCTTTGTAGTTATAACCAAGTAGACAGAGAGTTCACTCAATTTAATAAAGGAATTCGATCCCTGTTAGTAAGGATCTAATCAAGGAAAGAGTAAGCTATTCTAATTTTGAGGGTGAGGAACCAAGATAAGGCAACCTCAGCGAATGACCACTAAGGAGCTCAGTCCAGATTCATGTCAGGTATGGAGACAGAAAGAAAAATACCCGTGAACAAGGCAACTGGGGCTTTTTAAAAGTTGTTATTTCACCCCCTCGTGGTTCGAGTAGAGAAACAAGCATGTGAGATTTACGAACTGTGTGGTATGGAGAGATCCAGCCACACACTTTATTAATCCTTGACTACTTTAAAGATCTCGTAGTTCGGGAAACCAAAGATACAAAGATAGACCGTAGAACTGGACATTCTCACGATAGCTGATTTTTCAATGTGTTTCAGATAATCAAGTAAATCTTAAATTCGTTATTTTGTTATTTCAATATTCAATTCATTTATCGCTCATTCATTTTTCTTTACATTATTCATTCCAAGCTTTCTCAAAGCAAAATCTCATTATCGTATTATCGTCCAAATAGTATGGAGCTTAAGTAGTCGATAGTTGATCAGTACCCCGAGATCTCGCGATCGATATCCGGACTTAAATCCATTTTATTACTTGTCGACCGTGCACTTGGTAGAGCACCGATCAAAACCACACGAAAATGGTTTAATCTTA
Source organism: Tetrastigma voinierianum (assembly GCA_016808115.1). Classification (NCBI taxonomy): domain Eukaryota; kingdom Viridiplantae; phylum Streptophyta; class Magnoliopsida; order Vitales; family Vitaceae; genus Tetrastigma; species Tetrastigma voinierianum. The sequence continues at coordinate 17,479 of JAEQBH010001985.1, read as the reverse complement.
AAAATCTTTAATCAAGTAATACTTAAGGAAACTCACACTCAAATTTAATGGTTTATTTATCGAGGATTTAATAACAATCTCAAGTAATAAGTCCAAATTTGATAGGTGTTTTGATCCATAACAATTTATCGATGTAGTCTTAACGAAGTTTTATGGTATTGTTGCCGTGTGATTAGATAATAATCCCAGTGATAACGCCATAAATTCGTGTACATTAAATGATCCAACCAACAAGTTTTATGGCGCCTGGCCGGATTGGAGCACACCTGTACGTGTTATACACTTGTGGTACATGGGCCCCGATCTAGTCAACAAGTTTATGATGCCATTGTCGGGATCGAAAGAATTTAGTAAATCAATATTCGCATCGAAAGAAGGAAATGCTAATTTGGACATTTTGAAGAAAAGAACAAAATAGCTTTTCAAGTAAAGTATATTTTTAGCCACTAATCTTTAACAAACCATGTTGAAAAATATTTGTCGACCGCACTCATCCTATTAATGTAAGTGTGTTTTCGAGTCAGTGGACAAAATTTAATGCATAGGAAATGCAGAATCGATATGATTCCGAAGAACACAGAATTAGAGAGAACACTCGGAAGTCAGAAAGATGAGAAGGCGTAAACTCAACCATGGCAGATGAAAGACAAGATCGAATGAAGCACATGGGGAGAAGCAGCCTAGAAGGCCTCCAATCATCGATACTATGGAGGACTTCTCGAAGCCGATTATTCAAGACATGAGTACTGCAATCGTATTAAATCCGGCCTATTGATGCAAAACAATTTAACTTAAAAACCGTGACTAATTACCATGGTCCAAGAAAGACGCTTTACCGGGTCATCCTTAATCGAAGACTCCAAACGAGCACCTGAAGATTTCAGATGGCTAATACAGTAAAGTTGAATGGGGTGAGACCAGAAGTCATTAAACTGCATCTATTCCCCTTCTCTCTAAGAGATACAACAGCTACATGGTATGAATCTTTACCATATGGCTCGTGGATACTGGGAGGAAAGGCAGGTGCCTACTTCAGTAGATTCTTTCCCCACCCTCACCGTAGAGAAGGAGGGAAATCATCAGGTTTCAAATAGGGGAAGATGAAAGCTTGTATGAAGCCAGGAAAGATTCAAAAAGGCGCTGAGAAGTTAAGTCCAATGTATGGATAGGATCTCGAAGACTCAGATGGACATCAGAGTATCATGCCTTGAATGATATATCAAAGGGGATCATTGATGCTTCATGTCAGGAGCATCTGCCGAAAAAGTGTCAAGAGGCAAGAGAGTCGATCAAGACTGGCATCAATATGAAAACCTTCGAAGTTTTCAAGAGGGAAGCGCAGAGGAAGGGATCATGGAGTCGAGTAAGATGATGTACCTACGAGGCTGGGTCGATGCCATTATGCACAGCCGGACAAGCAAGAAAGGAAGACACACACCGCCTATGAGATAGAGCGCTTGGAAGATAGTTATTTAAGGAAAGGCCGAGAGAATCAAGAACAATTCTATGATGTCAAGAGGTTAAGCATTCGCGAGCCAAGAACTCGCCATTTCAAACCCAATACTAACCTCCGCCAGCACATTATCACCCAAAGACTGAGGAACCATGAGAACTTTCTATATGGTGGAGGGGTTTACAAGGCCCAAGGCATGGATGTAACCTCGCACCGTGGTTATCAACAACCACTAAGATCTCGCAGCAAAGAAGAAGGAAATGAACACGTAAATGAATATCGTGGTCGGCGAGGCCCAAACTTTTGAAGAATGTATGTCGTGATTTACGGGGATAATAAGAAGCTATTGAACCTTTCATGAACAAAAGTTTCGCAGAGTCGGAAGCAACCGCTACCAATTCTCAAATTTTTCGTAACACCACCAATGTGCATCCTCAAGAACCGGAGACACAAGTAGTGGCAACCGGTCTTAACCTCGCAGCTGAGAAAGATCACCTTCCTAAGTGACACAAAGAAGAATCCAAAGGACTGCGTGGTTGCGGCGTGCCTAAGGGAAGGAGTTAGAAAAGAGCGAAAGAAAAAATGACAAGAAGAAAAGAAGAAGAAAGCCGTGCAAGTTAAGCACCGAGAAAAGAAAAGTGAGAGCTGACATAAAGGATATCAAAGGCTCTAGATTCTTGCGCCCCATTTCCACGTAGACCGCAAACTAAGATAGAGGAGCGCTTTTGCAAGGCTTTTTGAAACCTTTCAAAAGCTAGAGATCAAGATGCCCTTTACGTATGGTGACTATGCCACTCTATGCAAAATTCTAAGGACACAGCCAACAAGAAAAAGAAAGATAGTAGAAGAAGGGATCGAATTCACCGCCACTTGCAAGTACGTGATAAAGAAAGAATTGCCGTAAAGATGAAGGACCTGTATTTTTACAATTCCTTGCATCATCAAGGAATTGAATTCCGCAAGCTTCCTCGTGACTCGTGAGCTGCGATAAACTTGACGCTTCTTTCTCGTTGCTGGGCACTAAGTTTCGGGAGGTTATTCTTACCCACTGCTATTTTCAAATGGTGCATGTGACGATGGTGAAACCAAGGAGCCTCTGGAATATGTTGTTCTGCCTGGAAATTGTTCTTCCATGAGATTCACTCACCTGATACAATAGATTCACAAGCACCTCTATTATCTGTAGATGACCATCTGAAGCTACCTGAGTCACCCCATCTATATTTATTCTTACCTGATATTGAGAAGAAGTCACGTTTAATCTCCTGATCAAGTTACGTTAATATAGATATAATAGATAGGAGAAAACAACGTTTGATGACAAACATATCTATTAACTGATAACAACAAATGATCAGAATGTCAAATTTTTATTCATTGGTTATATTTATTCCCAAGATATTGAAGATGACTACTCCTGGATTATCCATACAACGCTTATTCTATAGAAACCTGCGGTTAACCCGGGCAAAATCGTAAATGACAAAGGGGAAAATAATGAGTGCGGAAATTCATCAAGAAACCAACAGAGGGGCTAGTGTTGAAAGAGTTGCCAAGTCATTTGAAGTATGCTTATTTAGAATCACCAAAGAGAAGACCAGTGATTATCTCTCGCTTAGACTTAAAGGATGATGAGGAATCAGAGGTTGCCGCAAATCTTAAGACGCATAAAGAGTCTATAAATTGTCCATCAATTGTAAGGGTACTAATCCATCAATTTGCATGCACAAAATTCTGCTAGAAGAAACTTCAAAGCCATCCGTAGGAACATCAAAAGGAGACTCGAATCCAAAGTGATGAAGGAAGTAGTCGAAGGGGAGGTACTAAATCGTTGAATGCCGGTTTTATCTATGCAATTTCATATAGTCCTTGGAGTAGCTTTCAGTCCCGTGGTTCGAAAGAAGGGGTAAGGTTTTCACGTGATAGGAAATGAGAAAAATGAATTGATTCCAACAAGAGCAGTGATAGGATAAGACATGCATTGATTACGGGAAAGTGAACACGATATAAGATCCATTTCCCTTTGCCCTTCATTGATCAAATGTTGGGCCAGTTAGCGGGACACCCTCATTTTGTTTCTTGGATGGGTATTCGGGATACAATCAATTGCTATTGCACTGGGGACCCGAAGACCACGCTTCACATGCCCCTACGGTGCCTTTGCCTTCGGAAGGATGCCATTTTGGGGTGTGTAATGCTCTGCTACATTCAAGGTGTATGATGTCAATATTCTCGAGACATAGTTGAAGAGATTATGGAAATTTTTATGGATGACTTCACGCCATATGGATCGTTTTGATCGGTGTTTGAAGAACACGACTTGAGTGCTTCAAAGATGCCAAGACAAACAGCTAGCATTGAATTGGGAAAAATGCCATTTTATGGTAACAGAAGGTATTGTTCTTGGGCATAAAATTTGACTACTAGACTGGGAAGTAATCAAAATTATCCATTATCAAAACTCTTGCACCCCCTACCACAGTAAAAGGAGTCAGAAGCTTCTTGGGGCATGCTGGATTTTATAGGAGATTCATCAAGGACTTCTCAAAAATAGCCAGACCACTATGCAGATTACTGGAGAAGAATTCAAAGTCAATGGACAAAGACTGAAGCACTATCTAAGCAGGGAGGAAGGAATGGAAGAGCTCCAGCAGGTTATCTAGAAAGAAGAAGAACCAAACAGCAAGTCGGTAGGACTCAAAGGCGAAGCTTGGTGATGGGAGGCAGCAGACTTTCAATTTCTAATTTTGAATTTTATTTAGAATTCACTTTGATTTTCTCCTAAAGTTTTATTTTATATAGCGACTATTTGGAAATCTAGAAGTAATTGAGGTGTAATCAAATCCTTTAAGTAAATGTTGCGAGTGCTTGTCTGTAATCTGAGGAAATGAGAGAAGAGACAATTCGAGAACGACTCCAGCAATTCACAGGAAGGAGATACAGGAAAAAGGGAAGCATTCTTTTCCCTATACAAATTTTGTGAAAATTTAATTGAATACATGTATGAACTGCTGTGTGAAATTGATTTATTTGATGCTGAGGATTTGAGAGTTGATAAAGAATAGAAAAACCTATGTTCATTAAATATAGAGGCAAATCTTGATTAGTTCGCGGCGGGTGATGTCGTGACTCGGTCGTATTGAGGAAAAAAGGCAGTGCGACAAGAGCAATTCCTCCTGGCAGGAGTTGTCGTGACCTCATCATACATAGAGGAAATAATTGCATGCGTGACGAGGACAGCATTCACGAAAGTTGATTATGTCGCGACGAAATTTCATGTCGCGACATCATTGAAAGTACCAATTGGGCAAGTTAAATTTTACTTGATTTTAATGACGACATATAATTTCAACTTTGCATTGGAAATTCGCGACATGCGAATTTAATAAAACAATAAGTAGCCTACAAAAAACTGATTGGTGCAGCGTTGGAGAACTTCTTCCCACTTAGCTCCGGCTCTCAGAAGCTAGTTCGTCCCTCAGCTACCCTTCGATTCTCAATTCCGAAAACCCCTGGCTCTCGAGCTCTCCGAGAAAACTTCCCTTCCGTTTCAAATGGCTGAAACCTCAAACCTCGTACCTAACACAGGAGATCATGGAGGAATATATTGCAACGCCGAAAGAAGAAATCATTTGGAAGAAGCCGTGGAAGAGATGCCCAAAGAAGCAGAGTACCGGAGTTTACGAAGAAAAGACTGAGACAAGGGAAAAAGAAAAAGTAAGAGAAGAAGAAGTAGAAGATTTTTGTATCGAGAGGAAGCTTATTCAAGCTGGAGGAAACTATGCCAACAAGAGGTTCGTATCGGGAAGAAGATTCGAAACCTACTACCCCTTTCAAGGAGATGATTGAACAAAGAGGTTGGGAAGCTTTCTGCGCACATCAAAAGTCAGGCTACACAGCAGTGGTGAAAGAATTTTACTCCAATCTGGTAGGCAGGAAAGATAACACTGTGTTCGTTAGAGGAGTGTGGGTACCATATGGAGCCAAGACCATTAACTAAGCCTATGGAATGGCAGGGCACAAGCATGGGTCCAAGTTGAAGCTCTTGGAAAACCCAGAATTTGAGAAGATTGCCAAAAGGCTCAACGACGGAAAAGCCTGGCCCCAGGACGAGGTGAAGGGGAGAACCAAAACTACGACGGGGAAGCCTTAAAGGCTAAGGTATGGTTCTATTTCTTGGCCTCTGTTTGGTCAAATAACATTTGTTTTGTTTGAGAAGCGAGGAAGCAATTATGCGTAATGCTATTTTAAAAAAGGGGTACAAGCTTCGATGTAGGAGTAAAAAATTGAAAAATCTATGTGAGGTACCATGAAGGAAACAAGAGGGTGATACCTCACCTGTAACAATAAGCATTTTTATGTTTAAAATTTGGAGTGAAGGGTGCAGGAAGAAGAGAAGAGGTCCCATGACATCACCACTCCCTACGACGGGAGTGACGGGACCATAAACCAAAGAAAAGAAGGGGGTGTTGATTAAAACCAGGAGAAGGAAACTCGGTGTAAGGTGAGAAGAGGAGACTTTGGGGGTTCTTGGCCAAGAAGAAGAAAGAATCAAATCCTCCTGAAAATAATACTTCTACATTTGCAGGGCGATGAAGGCGGGATGAAAGAAGCCCCTTAGATTTCCTCCGTCCCCTTGCATTAGTTCTCCTCACATGCAAGCGAGCATTCGGAGGCGGGGAGAAAGCTCGAGGAACAAGAGAACAATTCAATAATGGAGGTCCTCCAATGCCATCAGGAAGAAGATGGAAGGCAGGGGAAAAAGAGTGGAATGTGCAGCAAGAATTCGGGAAGGGAGTTTATGAAAAGAGTTAAAAGAGATCGACGATGGGAAGAAGGCTGAAGAAGAGAAAAACGGATGAAAGAGGTTCTTCGGCAAAGAGAGGACTTGAAAGAAATGAAGGAAAGAGATCGCGATCTTCTACAGAAACTCAAGCTGAGTCATGAATGTTTTTATAACAATCGGTTTGGCGTGATTCTACGGCTCATAACCATGTGAAGAAAGAGGGCGAGACGGGAAGCGAGTGGGAGGGAACAAATAAAGGGATTCAAATTTTTATACAAGTCTCACAAAAGATTTTGAGAATAAAATTTGGATGATAGAGACAAAGAGAAGCAAAAGGATCTTTGAATCCACACAGAGCGGAGAGAATGGCTAGAAAATTTGGATTTGATTAACATATTTCAAAATTTTGGAAAGTAATGGCCCCGAAATGGAAAACCTGATGAATGGCAGGGAAGAGGCAGATAGACTAAACAAGAAGGTTGATCTCTCCAATGAGATCTTCATTGAAGATCAAGTTGAGAAGAAACTAAGAAGAGAAAGGAAAGAAGAGAAATGAAATTCCCTCCATTCCCAGCTCATTTGAATACCTAGACTGGAATCCCTATATCTTTCTTTCTCTTCCAAAGAAAGAGATGAGGCTTTCTTCTGAATGACCTCCTTTACCTTCCAAAGCCCATACTGTGTATCCAACATTTACAATTGAATCAAAAATAAAATGATAAATTTGAAATGAATTGTTGTGTTATTTTGGTTTGTTAAATTTTGTGTTACTTTGTGGTTGCATAGTTGGGGAAAATAAGAAATAGGAGTAGTTCGAAATAAAAAGCGCTGAGATGTAATGAGATGAATTGAATGAAGCGGTTAGATTAGAATAATTTGAAATGTAGAGTAAGGGCCAAATGAATACGAGTTTGATTGAAACACAAAGTGCAAAAGGCTTAAGTCCTAGCGATAAGTCAGGAATAGAGGAAGGTAATACAATAAGGAACAAAACATATTTTGAGTTTGTAGTGCGAACAATAGAGTCGAGGAACTTTGTTGAATATCAAGTAATTTAACTACTCATCAACAAAAATTAGTCAATACAATCCTTATGGTTAGTCACAACTATTTAATCCAAATTCTAGAAATTTGTTAGATTATTAGTTGGCGAAATCCTAGATAATCAGTTAATGAGAATGATACAGGCCATTCTTGGATAGTTTGAGCCATTCTAGCCATCCTTATTCATATGCTGATGCATATACCTTAGTTCCAGAAATTGAGCCAAACAAGCCTATTTTTCAAAAAAATAAGCCAATGGAAACCCCAACCCATCCTAAAAAAATCAATCCTTCAGTAAAGAACATATGATTACCCGAGGTCGAGGAGGAAGAAAGAAATGAAGTTTGGGGAGTATATGTTTTTTGAGAACTTAAAGGGAATGAAAAGAAAAAGCAAAAGAAGCGAAATGCAATAGAAAGAAGCTTATAGGGATAAGTTTTATCTTGTGGCTAACTCTCTTGAACAATTAAGTTCTTAGGGGTGTTTCAGCACCTAGTACCTGTCTCATACGGTATGGGACTGCAACCAGTTCGCTAAGAGTGTTAGAAAGCCTAAAAGGTAAAACATTGCTATCACTGAATGGTGACAAGCGAGGGAAATTTCCCAGTTGAGTTGCAGAGTGAGAAATGGGGCATACGATTCGAATTGAAGCAATCAAGAAGATGTTCCAAACATGAAGTTTAGAGGAGTTATTAAAGAAACTACGAAAGAAAGGCGAAGAGGAAAAGGTTCGGGGGTAATCTTAACCTAAAATTCCTTCCATCTTACCCGGTACCCAAACCCTAACAATATAAGCCCAAAAGACCTGATTGATCTTGAAGGCTGAAATCACCTACATTAGTGGAGATCAATATGAAAAACAAACCTATGGAATTTGGAGATATGGAAACAATCAAAACTGTGAAGGACCTTAGGGAGTTAAGTGACTCATTATGAAGATGAGAAAGGAAAATAATCTATTATTCAACAGGATCTAATGATTATGTGGTTTGTAAAACAATTTCAACAATTTAGTTTTGTATACTATAAAGATTAAAACTAACCATGAACTGGACTTGAAGTTAGATGTCTGAAACAATGCATTCTTGTATTTCAACCAAAATTATTTATGCCTTAAGGCGAACGAGAAAAATGTCCTTTTGTTTGAGAATGACAATTCTTTCTTTCCTTTGCTTTGAAGACAAGCAAAACTTTAAGATTTAGGAGTTTGATGAGCTTAAAAGTCATCTATTTTAATCCATTTTTCTATTTGATTTTCATCCGAGAATAATTAATATGCGAGAATTATGAAGAAACTCACGATGTGTTATTAGGGGAGTGTGAAGGAAAGAAGAAAAGCGATAGAAAATGAAGAAATCGGTGGAGTAAAAATACATAAAATGGCGGTGGCGTGAATGAAAGCAAATGGGTAACTAATGTTGCGCTAAGTTTGCATTGTTCGCTTATGTGTCGCGACATCGTGAAAATTCAAGGAAAATTGATGGTGTCGCGACAGCATTACAATGTAGGCAATCAAGACTAACCGCAGACTTAAGAAATGATGTCGCTGATAACACGTGATGTCGCGACGAAGATCGATGTCGCGATCAAGCGATGGAGGTTGTGACAAGAGAAACACTCGATAGTGACAGTTTGAAAAGAGGAATGATGTGATTTAAACTGTAGTCGCGATGTAGGATCGACGTCGCACACCAAAAGCAACCGCTTTAAGCCGCAAGAGTTAATCCTGTCGCGACAAGAGATCGAGGTCGCTGACATGAGACTTGATCGCTTGAAAGTCGAAATTCCATAAAGTGATGTCGCGATAGCGGGATTGATGTCACACATCAAACCACGCTGAAGGTCGCAGAGATCTGCCGGCGTCGCGACAAGAGATCGATGTCACGTATTATAAGAAGATACCGCCACAAGCATAGCTCAAAGTTGATGTCGCTGACAAGAGATCGGCGTCGCGACACTAGAACGACTAAATCAAAGCCGCAGAGCCATAAAGTGATGTCGCTGATAATAGATTGATGTCGCGACATCGAAATCATCGCGAAGGGATCATGAAGATGAGCCGATGTCACGACAAGAGATCGGCGTCGCGACATCGTGAACGAATAGCTAAAAACCCGTGGAGCCATAGAGTGATGTCGCGACGAAGATTGATGTCGCACACATCGTAAACCATCACCTAAAGGTTGCAGAGAATAAGGTTGATGTCGCTGACATTGATTCCTTGTCGCGGCGCGTGCTTGCAAGAAAACAAAGGAATATTATGACTTATCGATAAATGCCGCAACAAGTGCCAACGAATCGATGTCGCGACAGGCTTTGAGGTCGCTAATTTAACAAGACACGGGCTGCACCCATTGGGAAATCCACAAAGACTCCAGATTGAATTAGGCCCAACTTCGTAACCCTATAAATACGAAGTCGCACAATGTAGCGCGTGCCTTCTCGCTTAATTTGAAAGAGAGATCCGAAGTCAATAAGGCCCCGTATTTTTCTTTTCTTTTCTTTTCTTACTTTTGTTTTCGTTTTTTCTTTCCATTTTATTTTAGATTAGATTAGTGTGTATTTCGTTCTAATTTGGATTTGAACGTTAGCTGTAAAGGATTGAGCTGAGTAAGGGTATGTTTATTTTTAAATTGTCGTTGTTTGAATTCCAAACAAATTTTGGGATTTCGAACACCCAGTTTCCGATTTACAGTGGTTTTCTTGATCACAAGCCATTGTATGGTATAATCGCACTTAGAAACCCAAATTTTCATTGAATTGATCGCACACGAATAATCTTTCCTGCAGTATTTCATTCATAATAGCTGAACTTCAAATGTTAAATCGACTTGCTGGTTTTGCGTGTTCTTGGAATTTATCCCAATTTTAGTCTCTGATACCCATAACGAGGTTGTTTAAGCTCTGATTTCCGTGAGGCCTCCGGTGACACAGAGAAGGCATTCCCGAGAGTAAGAAACAATTTCGAAGGTATTTGAACCCGAATTTGTTGATCTAATGCGCCTCTCAGATGAATCAATACATCCTCTTCTCGCTTGTAACCGAGAATGAGTTGAGTGAGTTATAAATCTAAGTAGATATTGCAGAGAGTTCAATCAGCTCGACAAGGAATTCGATCCCGTGTTAGTAAGGATCTAATCAAGGGAAAGAGTAAGCTATTCTAATTTTGAGGGGAGAGGAACTGCGTGATAGTGCAACCCCAAAGAATGACTCACTAAGGAGCTCAGTCTCGGCAAATTCCATGTCAGGGGTATGAAGTATTGAGAAAGAAAAAATACCTGCAACAAGGCAACTAGTTTTAAAGTAGTTATTTCCACCCCGTGTTCGAGAGAAACGCTTAAGGTGAGATGACAACCGTGTGGTATGGAGAGATCCAATACACTTTATTAATCCTGGACTAGTTTTAAAGATCTCAGAGTCTAAACCAAAGATACAAGATAGGGATCGAGGAATTGATTCTTCACGATAGCTGATTATTCAATGTGTTCTTTAGAGATAACTGTTAAATCTAAATTTGTTATTTTGTTATTTCAATATTCAATTCATTTATTGTTCATTCATTTTTCTTTACATTATTCATTCCAAGCTTTCAAAGCAAAATCTCATTATCGTATTATCGTCCAAATAGTATGGAGCTTAAGTAGTTGGGATAGTTGATTGAAAAATTCTTGAGATCTCTGTGGGATCGAGATCCGACTTAAATCCATTTTATTACTTGTCGACTGCACTTGCAAGATAATGATCAAAACTACACGAAAATGGTTGAATCTTAAAAAAAATCTTTTAATCAAGTAATACTTAAGGAAACTCATACCCAAATTTACCGGGCTGATGCATCGCATTAGACAATAGTCCTCGGGTAATAAGTCTCAAATTTGAATAGGTGTTTTGATCCATAACAATTTATTGATGTAGTCTTAACGAGTCTTATGGTATCAAGGTTGTGTGATTAGATAATAGTCCTTAGGTGATAACGTCATAAATTGTGTACATCAAATGATCCAAATAACAAGTTTTATATGCCGCTGCCGAGGATTAGATAATAATCTTTTGGTAAATTGTGTTATACACTTGTGTATTACTCCATCCACTACCACCCACCAATGTAAAAGAAAGCTCAGGATCGATAACAAAGTAATATATCCGGATGACCCACTATTATTTAAGAGGGAGCTGATATTATTATAAGAAGGATGTGTGCGAGGGGTGAACAAAGCATAATATGAATGAATGCTATGCATCACCATATGGGGGTATTTTTCCTCGAGAAAGAACAGCTCATAAGATACTCCAATCGATTTTATCGCAACCAAGCTGTGGACTCCAGATCAATGAGTCAAATTATGTGATAGATGCCAAAAAGATTGAAATAAATAGCTAGAAATGAAATGCCCCTACGAGGCATATTGGTGGTGCAAATTTTTGATGTATGGGGATAGATTTTATGACCCTTCCACAATTGTTTGAAATCCAGATATACCGGCTAGCAAAGGGATTATGTTTTGCACGGGTGGAAGCAATAGTCGCTTCAAGGAATGATGTTAATACAATTGTGAGTTTCCTGCAAAAGAACATATTGAGCAGATTTGGAACACCCAGGACTATTATCAGTGATGGGGGGAGCCACTTTGCAAACAAAATTTTTGCAAAGCTCATGAGCATATATGGGATCAAACATATAATGAGCCTAGCTTATCATCCCCGTATCACGGGCAAGCAGATGTTTCCAACCGGAGGTTAAAAGGATCCCGAAAAATCTGTGAAGTCTGCCAGGAAGGATTGGTCTTCCAAACTTGATGATGCACTTTGGGCGACAGATCCGCATTCAAAACCTCCCCATTGGGATGTCCCCATACGCATTGGTATTTGGCAAGTCGTGTCACCTCCTCTTGAATTGAATACAAGGCTATGCGGGCCATCAAGAAGCTTTGAATTTCGATTTGAAATGGCAAAGGAAGAGAGATTGCTTCAACCGAATGAACCGGAAGAATCGAAAATGAAGCCTGCGATAATGCTAAGATCTACAAAGAAAAGACAAAGAAATGGCATGATCAAAGGATTCTTAGGAAGGAATTCAGAGAAGGGTCGAAGTTCTGCTATTTAACCTGCATTAAAATTGTTCCCAGGAAAATTGAAATCAAGGTGGAGTGGACCATATACCGTGGTGTCAAGCACTACTTTTGGAGCAGTAACACTCAAGACTGATGCTGAGGAGGAATTTAAAGTCAATGGACAAAGACTGAAGCATTATCAAAGCAGGGAGGAAGGAAAAGAAGAGCTACAACAAGTTCATTGAGAGAGAAGGAAAATCAAAACAGCAAGTCCAGCTAAGGACTTAAAACTGAGCAGCTGATGGGAGGCAACCCATAGAGACTTTAATTTCTGTTTTTAGACTTTGAAATTTTTTATTTTTTTTTTGAATTAACCTTGATTTTGTTTTCTATAGTTATTATAATGATTAGTTAGTACTTAAGAAGTTAATTTTTGTTTAATTGAATCCTACCTATAAATGTTGCAGAGTACTTATGCAGAAATGGCTCAGGCAAGAAGGAATGAACTCAGCATAACCCAAAGAATCCTGCGTAAGAGAACTATTAAAAAAAGGGGAGCATTCCCTTCCCTATATAAATTCAGAAATTTGAATAGAATACATTCTTTAATTGTCAGGTGAAATTGGTTTGTTTGACGATGAGAATCATAATCATCAAGAGTGGAAGCCAGTTGCTCATTAAATTTGAGTAAAATTGCGTACTACGCACGAAAAACTTATGTCGCGGATTAGAAATCAAGTCACAAATAAAGTTGATGTCGCGACTTAGTCAATGCTGAAGGAAGAAATTACATGACGCTGCGGACTAAAAAGTTCGTTGAGAAAGAAATCGTAGCCCGCAAATGTAAATTTCGGGGTCGACAAGCATTAATCCCTTCAGAAGAAAAGAGAGGTCGCGACAACTTGACAATGTCCTGAGATGCTTGATGTCGCAACCTTAAGAGGACTTGTCCTCCCAAGGATAATTTGTGTCGCGACAAACAAAAATATGTCGCGACAAAGAGGATAAATTGCCACCGGCGCTTTCAATTTTGCCTCAAATTTAATGACGCGACATTCTCACCAAGTTAGACGAGACGGAAAATAAATTAAATGTGGTAATAAATAGTGATTAATGCGTAAATCGTAAATTTAAATTTAATTGAACTAACGTGTTAGATACACTCGGGCCGAGGGGAATAATTAGAGGGAAATTAATAAGTTCAAGAAAAACTTTCAAAATTCTCTTTCAAAACCAATAACCTCATGAATTACTTAAGAGCAAGGTTCGAGAATCTCACTTAATCCACTCATTGAAAATATAAAGAAGGACAAATGGTTGTTCCTCCCAAGAAAAACAACTTAAAAGCACTATAAAAGGATGGGAGAACAACGAAGAAAACCGAACAAAGAGAATGGAGAGAAGGGAGAATGAGAGAAAACAAGAGTCAAGGGTTTGAACTCGTGTTTTATGGAATTAACGGAGTCGGAAAACAAATAAATTCCATTCGTTATTCCATAAAACGCGTAATAAAGAGAATGGTTGATGGAAGGAATATGGATTAGTTAGAATCCATCAACCGTTAAGCTCCAAAGAAAGTGGAGAGGCAGCCCCAATTTGTCGTACAACCTTGTTGTGAGCCGAATCACCTTAGAAGAGCTCAAGGTCCGTGAGCCAAATTTTGAAGTGGAGCCGCAACCTTCTCAAGAATATATAGGGACGAGATCAAGAAATAAAGGGTTTTTCTCGAACTTAGATACAGTGTAACTGTGAGAAAACAGATTGTAATAGATCTAAAGGTTTTGATATTTGAATAGATTTCCTTCTGACTTGCAAATTGGTTGTTCATAATATATGAATTTTATTTCTGTTTCATTTTAGTTTCTGATTTGGGAATTAACTTAATAATTCTATTCAATGCAGAATAAGGGCTAGTTGACATTGGGGTAATTTAACTGAAACATAAATCGCGATTTAGCTCAATTTTGCCGACAAGTCTAGGAATAAGGAAGGTTATACGATCAAGGAACAAAACAATTTTCTTGAGTTTGTGGTATGAACAAGGAGTCAAGGAACCCTGGAAATAACATCATCTAAATTCTCATCCACCGATATATCAAGAAAATCCTCGTGGTTGGGGTCACAAGACCAACCCAAAATCTAGAACTTGTTAGATTAACGATGAAGCAAATCCTAGGTGATACAATCAATATGAAATGATGCAGCCATTCTTGGAAAGTTTGAGCTATTCTAGCCATCCCTTATTCATATGCTAATGTGCATACACTTTAGTTCCGTAAATTGAGCCAAAACAAGCCTTATTCTCGAAAGAAGCCAATGAGACACTTTCAACCCATTCTATAGAATCAATCCTAAAGAACTCCGTGATTACCAAAGAACTCAAAAAGAGAGGAAACGACAGTTTGGGGAGTGTAAATTTTTGAGGAACTCAAGGAGAAAAATATAGAAAAGGAAATGAAGAGAAAAAAGAAATACAACAGAGAAGAAAGCGTAAGGAATAGGTTTGGTCTCAGGCCTAACTCTCTTGAACAATTAAGTTCTTAGGGGTGTTTCAACACCTAGTACCCTAATGCCATCTGGTATGGGAGTTACTAACCCAAAGTTCGCTAAGAGTGTTAGAAAGCCTAAGAAGACAAAACATTGCACTATTCCTGAAAGGTGACAAGAAGGAAAATTTCGCCGGCTTGAATGACAATGAGAAATGGGAACATACAAGCCAATAGAAGAAAATCAGGTGGTATCCCAAACACGAAGTTTGGGGGAGTTTATTAAGGAAATTACAAGGAGGAAAAGGGGATAGCAGATGAGTAAGAAGAAAGGAAAAAGGAGTATTGGTAATCTTAACCTAAAAATTCCATCCATCCTACCCCTTACCCAAACCTAACATTACAAGCCCAAAAGACCTTATTGATCTTGAAGGTTGTAATCACCTACATTAGTGAAGATCAATATGAACAACAAGCCTATGGAATTTGGAAAATCAGGAAAAGATCAAAACTATGAACATCCTCTAAGGATTAATTGACTCATTAAGAAAAAATGAGAAAGAAAAAATCAACTCGCTATTTCCCAAATATAATCAATTAATCAGATCGTTTGTGAAACAAATTCAACAATTTCGTTATGTACAATCTGATTGAGTAGAAACTAACCTTTATCCGGACTTAAGGCCGAATACAAAGAAAAGAATGCACTAATTTCAATTAAATTGGCCGCCATCGCATAACAAAACAGAAAATGTCCTTTTTGTTCGAGGACAACAAATCTTTCTTTTTCTTTGCTCGGGGACAAGCAAATTTTAAGTTTAGTGGGAGTTTGATGAGCTTAAAAGTCATCTATTTTCACCCATTTTTCCGATTGATTTTTATATAAAAGACTGATTAATATGCAGGAAGATGGAATAACTTCACCCAATCTGCTATGCAGCAGGAAATTGAAAAGAAAGCAGAAATGCGTAAGAGCGTATCGTGGCCAATAATCGATATAATGGGCTGAAGGAAGTTGCAGCAAGAGAAGTGCAAAAAGGATTAAAGAATTTGATGTCGTGAAGCTTTGACAACAATCAAAATGCATCTTCGGGTTACAATTACAAAGGTCTAGTCGCAATTGAAACATAATGGAAGACAAAGCGAGCTGGGCGTGAAAGAAGCTTAAGGTCAAACAACCAGAAATTGATGAAGAAGAAGAAATGATGTCGCGACATCATTCAGAGGTTGCGACAGAATTTAACTCAGTACATTGGATATGATGTCGCGACACCAAAAAGAAGTCGCGACAGGAGCTAAAAAAATTGATTGAACATTTAGGTCGCAACATCGCTTCAAAGTTAGAAGTAGTCGCGACCTCAAAGACCAAGGTATCAGCCGCGACATCGCTTGCAAGGAAACTAATGGTCGTGAACATCGATGCACTAAAAGAAGGTCGCTGATAAGATCAAGCCGTCACGGCTATCAACTACACAGAGCGCGAAGTCGCGACAATATCTGGTCGCATAACATTGGTAAGAGAAGAAGGTCGCGACAACACCAGGTTGTCGCGACATCAATTGTAAAGACTTGAGGTCGCGACAACATCCAGAGGTCGCGACAGCCACTACAGAGAGAAAGAGGTCGCGACAACATCCAGTTGTCGCGACATCAAATGCACACAGTTAAGGTCGCGACGTCCTTAAGCTGTCGCGACATCAGCTACACCAAAGACACGTCGCGACCAAACAAAGACTATGCGACATGACTAAAGACACGTCGCAACCAAACAAAGACTCTGCGACATGACTAAAGACAACAGAGGTCGCGACAAGAATTGATGTCGAGACATTAACAACCAACTGGGCCATTTTAAACCGGCAAATTCAAAAAAGGCGATCGGAATTAGTGGCCCAACTTTCGTAACCCTATAAACACGGGCCGCCACGGAACGAACGCCAAATTTCCGCGATCGAAGGAGAGATCCGGCGTCAAGGCCCTCGTATTTTAATTTTCTTTCTTTCTTTTCTTCGTTTTTTTTATTTTTATTTTTAGATTAGTTTGTATTTATCATCTCAATTCGACTAACGCACGTAGCGGTGTGAAGTTGGAATGCGTATTTATATTTCTTCACATCGCCCGTAGTCGAATTCATAAATTTTGATTTCAACTACCAATTTCCGACACAATGGTTTTCTTGATCAAGAAGCCAATGTATGGTGTAATCCAAGAATTTAGAAACCCGCCCCATTGAAATGATGTTATTGTCGTAAATTATCTTTCCCCGCATAATTTATTCATTAATAATAACTTCGCTTATAATTCGAATTTGCCGGTTTTTGCGATTTGAATTGATCCTAATGTCGGGCCTCTTATACCCATAATCTGTTATTCCAAGCTCTCGATTTCCGTGAAACCTCCTGGTTTCACACTGCAGAAGGCATTCCCGAGAGTGATGAATAATTTCTCGGGTGCTGCATGGGAACCGATATTGATGATCTAATGTGCTCCGTGTAATTAAATCGATACATCCTCTTCACTTGAACCAAGAATTAGCCGAAAGTGAGTTATCAATTTACATGCAGAGTCTGGCCAATTCGAATCGTGAATTCAATCCCGTAAGGCAACGATCTAATCAAGGAAAGAATGAGCGGTTCTAATTTTTGAGGAAGAGGAACCG